>JABFPQ010000126.1:0-15192 GCA_022817265.1 Masnerella sp. ZL-2020
ATTTGAATTTATAATCCAAGTTGAAGTGTCTATTCATAAAGATTAATACTATACAATTAGATAAATAAAACACAAAGTGTAGCTATCACATTTTAAATTCTAGTTAGTTGCACTTACTAAATATAAATAAGTGATTTGTAGGATATGGTGGAAATTAGGTTTTGGATTTTATCACAAATCAAAATCATAGAACATTTAGTTAAAGATGATAATATATTAATAAAAAGTATAATTAACTATACTTCTTATTAAATGTATACAATAATGAAGTTGATATCATCATCAGTGACAAAGAAAAGTATTATTAATTTAAGTGATGGTTTTTATAATATATAAACAAATAACTTAGTTGATTTACTTTTGTCCTTCCTCTGTTGAAGATTTTTGTTTTTCTAATTGTGACCTATAAAAATAAATTAGTTCATTAAGTATTTTTGATTTAAGATAAGGTTGTAAAGATGAAGTGTCTTATAAGATAGCAAATTTATAAAACTGAATGTGAAGTAAGGTAAACATAGTCATAAGAACTTTGACCATGTATTTTGAGCATGTATTCAAAGAAAATTAATAAAACAACACTAATAACGACTGATTTCATAAATTATTTATATAAAATTCACATAAATGTAAATCCGCATTGGGCTGCACAATTTATCTAAATCATTACAGTAAAAATAATTTTTGCAGTTTTTTGAACAAATACACCAAAATCATAATATTCAGGATATTTTTCTATAAAATTTATCAGTGTCACTTTTTGTATAAAAAATTATTTGAATAATCTACCTCGTTTTTCGATGTAAACGATTTACATATTTTTTGCAGCAGAATAAGAGTTTGAATTTACATAAAATGTATATAAAATTTATATAAAAATTTTTGTGTAAACATGGCTATCATGTAATAAACATTAAATTTTAAATATATTTCCCATTTGTACTTTATAAGATATATTTAGAATAATTTCGCAGTGGTACAATAATAACAAAAACAATAGCAAAATAAAAATAACAATATTCTACTGAAATAATTTAAGAACAAATTTATAATATACCTTAATTGTTGATTGAAGTCATCTTCAACATCATCATCATCCCAGTTATCTTCCCATACACTAATATCTTCATTGTCTTCATCTTTTGCTGTCCAATCTGATTAATAAAAAAATGTCATATAAGTAACGATATTTTTATCAATTAGCAACAACAACACCAATATCTCTTAAAACAAAAACATCAACAAAAATTAATTTTAAATAATAAGTTTAATACAGCCTTTAATTTAATACAGTTTACAGGCTATCTTTAAATATTTATTGCATTTTTCTGGAAATGATCTTTATTACAGTCAATAGCATGAGTTGCCTGAAAAGTGACATAATTTCAGAACTTTTCTAGAATGTATTTCTTGAAATTTTTAAAATTAATGATTAACCAAAAAACAGACTTAACATTTCAGGTTAAGATCGCCAATATTTGTATTCACCTTTTGCTGGAAATTCTTCGAATTCATCATCCTCTTCTAGAAGACCTAGGTCTATTTTGGTCTTATCAGTTTTTGTATCAGTCATTGTCAAATATGATTGTTTAGTAGCTCAAAAGACGGACTAAAGTCAACAATTACAGTTTTGACTATTTTTTCGTTCCTTCCATGCGAAATATTGCATGAGTAGTGGATTTGTGTGTAATTGTTTTGTTTGTATTTGCTGATGTTGGTATGACTACAGTATGACAGTTGACTTATCAAATTCTAGGGATTTTGATATAAAGAATAGCTCATCATCATTTCTGCTCATCATCCGTAATAAAACATTTAAAATGTTTAAATTAGAGTTTAAGTTTTTATGAAATTCATGTTTATTTATGCTGAGCTATGTGTTCTTTTTGCAAAAAGAAATAGAAATAATGAGATAAGATGAAATTGAGTTCGTGATCAGATTTACATGTAAATCTGATTTTTGTCACGAACTTGTGATATCCCCAGATTTCCCTAGATGGGGTAAGCGTGGATAACGATATTTGAATTTAAGGAAATTGAAATAAGAAAGCAAGTTAAATGATATTATACATATATTATGTGAAAGAAGTGTACAGTTTAAGAATCACGCCAATACTGCCTAATGCTAGCACAATATTCCCTTGTCCAGAGACCGTCATGAAATTGATGGGGGACGACTCCACCCTTATCCTATTTTTTTAACAAATCAAGGAGAAGCTTTTTGGCTACTCCCATTTATTCACGCCCACGCATTTGGGTGAAAGTCTTATTTAATTGTCAACGGCTTACAAAGACCGGAAACTTTTTAAGGAAAATCTTTTTACAAAGACCTTTTATTAGGGTCAGACATCTGGACACACTCGACGCATCGGCGCCTGTAACGTACTTCGATTTTTATTACATTTTTCCTGTCCAAACCTTTTATGTTTTATTTGAATGATCATATTTTATTATATAAAATAAAAACCTATTCATCAACCTAATTATTTTAAACGCTATTTTTTTTATGTAAATTCGCGCTAATTTTAACGATAATGTAAACAAGGCTTAAGTATCATCATTACGTCACACCTTACCGCCCGAAAAAATAAAAATGTTGTTTTCTCAGAAACAAACATTTTTTTTTGTATATAATATTACTTATAATAATTAAAGCGTTTAAAATAACTTAATTAATTTATTAATTAATTAACAGTAATTCATACATATAGTGCCTTAGCCTTAAAGTATATTTTCATTTCGCTATAGAGTTTTCGGAACACCCATTTCGTTATGTAAACAAACACATTTAACCTAACCTAATAGTTGCATGTTTCAATTTGTTCATGTGCACAATCTTTGAACCCGATTTTGTTTCAATTTTAACATTAACGTCGTCAATAATTTCAATTATTTCGAACGGACCAATATAGTGTTTGTCAAATTTAGAGGTACGTGGTTTTTTCAATAAATATACGTGATCGCCCGCTGTAAATGTTTGTTTGTGTAAGAACTGATCATAATTTCTTTTGTATTTTTCTTTAGATTTATTTAGATTTTCTGCCACTTGTGCTTGAGTGTAGGTCAATCGTTGAAAAAGGTCATCTACTAATTTAATAAAGGTCATCGGTACTTCCTGTTTTTCAAATTCTGATGGGATTCGAGCTTTCCTACCAAAAAATGCTTCATGTGGAGTAAACCCATGAGCTTCATGAACATGATTGTTATATGAAAACATACTAAATCTTATCCATCGATCCCAATCTTTACTTTGGCAGTAATGTCGTAAGTATTCTATAAAACAATGATGAGATCGTTCAAGAGAACCTAATGATTGAGGATGAAAAGCAGTCGATTTAATACGCTTAATTTTAAAAATATTGCAGATTTGAGTCATAATTTTACTACAGAAATTGCTGCCTTGATCTGTCTGAATAATTTTTGGACATCCGTGGCGAGAAATAAACTGTTCTGCTAACGCTGTCGCTACGGCTATGGAATCAATTTTTGCGAGAGGAATGGCGTCAGCATACTTTGTTAAACAACACTGAAGTGTTAACAAATATTTGTTGCCAGACTCTGTGACAGGTAAGGGACCCACAATGTCCATTTGTACTTTATCCAAGGCAGTTTTTGGAGTATCGGTAATTTTCATTGGCTGTCGAGTTTTAACACGAGTTAATTTATTTTCTTGACAACTTTTACATGAACGTATATAATTACGGATGTCATTTTTCATATTTTTCCAATAAAAATTTTCACGAATAGCTTTATAAATTTTGCTTATTCCATGATGCCCTCCCGCTAATGATTCATGATATTCTTTGATTATAGGATCTCTTTTTGATTCGCCCGGAAAAACAATATCATTGGAACAAATTGTAAACTGATATTCATCCCCCAAAAAGGAATTTAATAACAAACATTCAACAATTTGCCAAGGAACATTATCCAAACCATTGTCCGCATTAGACAATCTTGCCGTCTTCACACCTAATTCTTCCATGGAAATTTTTAAGGCTTCAAAACAACTTTGAATATTTTCAACGGATGAGTTTTCGTCATATGTAGATTTAACAACTAAGTTGAAAATATATGAATTATCCTGAGTTTTAAAAGTAAGTACTTGTCCAATTTTGGGTTTATATTCAATTAAGTTTTCAAAATTTAAAAGGCCTTTGTCGAAAAACTTTTGATTAATTTTATTAGCAATTTTACAGTCTTCGGATATAAAGTGTACAAGATTATTTTTTGTCATTAATATGTCACCTTTTGTGTGATTTATTATTGAATGTGCCATTAATAAAACAATTTTGTTTTTGTTATCAGATGTTTCGAAATGCTCAACTCTGGTACTTTCACAATGTTCTGGGTCTCCAATCAAGGAACAATTTAAATTGCTCGACCATTCTTTACCGTTTTCCCATTTTTGTCATACAGCCTCATCTGGAACTCCTCAGCGCTTCTAGTCAAAGAGCACTCAAGCTCTTTAAACTCGACTCAAAACAGCTCCAATGGCATAATCAGAAGCGTCTGCAGTGACTAAAAATTCTCGATTAAAATCTGGATATTGAAGTAGAGGGGGTGTAATCAGCTTATTAGTTAATATTTGAAATGCTTCTTGTTGGCTTTGTCCCCAATGAAATTTATTATCTTTTTTTAGCAATATTAATAGAGGCCTTGTGATTAAAATTGAAATTAAAATAGACTTGATTCGAACGTTAAATTTGACGTTCGACTCGAGCCAAGCCATGACGGGCGACGCTCGCCCTTCTCCAAGCCACTGGACGGCTCGAAGTAGGGCAGCTGGCGCAGGCGCGGCGACTCCGCTCGGGCGCCGCGGTGTGCCGGCAAGAGCTGTCAAATGAGTCAGTCCCGAGCCACGCTCGGATCATCGAAGACGCGCCTTCGCGCATTCTTGAGCCAAGCTCTAACAAAGGTGACAGTTGCCTTTACCTTTCCCGGGCAAGGCTCAGCGACTGAGCAGCCCTTTTCAACCTTATGCTTTCCTTCCGACCACGTCTAGCCCTGGAGTGACTCTAGGGTTATAGACATCCTACTCTAATCCATTAAATACTTTTAGTTATAAATTAGTTTATTTGACGTTATTAGCAAACCTCGTACTTGATATCAACTTTTTAAATTGTAATTGTTGGCCGAGTATTTCTTGTAAATATTGTACATAGATTGTTTTTAATAAAATTCGACATTGATAATTATTAATTGATTGTCTTGCTTTGAAACCCTTTGCCATTATTTGTCCTGGTCAAGGGGCTCCCTTAATTCTCCCACACGATCACGAATTATTTCAACTAAAAAGAACTATTTCGCAATTGCTTTGAAAAGCAAGGGCGAATTAGTACAAAATTTGGTCCTTCGAGTCACGGATTGGGAGTCTGGGCCAGGCAAATTTGTGGTTTTGAAAATTAAATTAAAAAAGGGAAAACAAGACAATGGCAAGTAAAGATACACTTATTTTGATAGAGAAACTTAAACTCTTAGAAAAAGATCTAAATAGATTGTTCATAAACACAAAGAAATATGGAGCCAACAATTTCACAATTAAATATATTAGAGAAAAACTCGTTAAAATTAATCAAATATACGGTGAATCTAAACAAATATATGCCGAAATGATGGCATTGACCCCGCAACAAGAACAAGAGGAATACGAATATATAGTAAATAATCAATTTGAAAACATTCCGAACGCGTTTGAAATTGCAGAAGAATATTTAAATGCCCAAGCTATTAGATTAACTGATGAATTAGAATTAAATGAGCCCCAATTAAATAGCTCGGTTTTATCAGATTACGGCCCTAATAATTTTAATTCAAATATAAAATTACCGCAGATAGAACTGCCAAAATTCACGGGTGATTATTCCGAGTGGTCTAATTTTAGAGACATTTACAAATCACTTATACACGATAATCTTAATATAAACAATATACAAAAATTTCAATATTTAAAATCCTGCTTATAGGCAGCCAATAGTATTAAAGCATTAGCTTTAACGTCTCAGAATTACACTACTGCGTGGAAATCACTCCAAGATAGATTCGAAAACGAGCGTATAATTGTATCGGCGTTACTGAACAAAATAACCGAACTGAATAACATAATTTCTGATAATTTGAAAGGTCTGAAAAAATTTAGAGATATTTATCAGTTATCATTAGACTCACTAGAAAATATAGGGGTAAAAACAGAGAGTTGGGACCCGATAATTATACATTTATTAGTGTAAAAGTTAGATGCAAAATTAAAATTCGAATGGGAAAAGGAAATTAGCGATTCAACTGAACTTCCAAAACTGGAAAAGTTCAATAAGTTCATTGACACAACAATAATAACACTGGAGGCTGTCAACAGCCAGACAACAACAAAACCGAATAATAACGTTCGCAAAGTCAACTCGCATAATTCCACTCAAATAAATAAAGGTGAATGTCCTTATTGCTCACAAAATCACCCGCTATTTCGTTGCGATCAATTTAACAAATTAAATATGAAGAGAAAATTTGAATTTACTGTCGAAAAGAAATTATGCAAAAATTGTTTACAGCACGGTCATTTTACAAAAGATTGTCAGTCGCAAAATAAGTGCAAAAAGTGTGGGTTACCGCATCACACTTTATTACACTTCGAAAAACAAAATCAAAAATTACGCGAAGAAAAGAAACCCGATTGTGAAATGAAAGATAACGAGCGACCGTCAACGTCAACCGAAACTAACATGGCAAGCGTAGCAGCCGTGCACGTGAACGCTCATGCGACGCGCGCAACTGTTCTTGCGACAGCGCTAGTCTGCGTGCATACAAAACAAGGACGCTCGATAACCGCCCGCGCTCTTTTAGATCCAGGATCCGAGCGTTCCTTTATTAGCGAAGATTTAGCACAAACCTTACGACTCAAACGCGAAAAAACTAGTGCACTTATTACAGTATTAGGCGGAGACAATAATTATAAAATTAAAAGCGAAACCATGTTTCAGTTGAGTTCGATTAGAGACAAAAATCAACGCGTTACTGTAAACTCGCTCATCATACCGAAAATCACCGCGTATAAAGTAAAGCGATGCGCCCCAATCGGTTTTCCACAAATAAATCCGAAAGATTTAGCGGACAATTATTTAGACTCCGATAAGTCAATTGACATATTAATAGGGGTAGATTATTTAACACAAATATTAACAGGAAAAATGCTTATTTCGCGTAACGAGAATTTAGTCGCGCAATCAACATTATTCGGCTGGGTTATTTCCGGTATTACGTCTAATAGCGAAGAAAATAACACGATCAGTGTTAATAATTGTACTCAACTAGATGAATTAGTACAACGATTTTGGGAATCGGAAGAAGTTCCAATGGCTAAATTTCAAACACCGGAAAATGAAAAATGTGAAAACTTGTTTAAAAACACTACTATTGTCGATGAATCAAATCACTTTATTGTTAAACTTCCGTTTAAAGTGTTGGAACCGGAAAAAGAATTGGGAGAATCAAAAAACATTGCATTAAATAATTTCAAGCGACTTGAAAAAAGATTTAATAATGACAACAATCTGAAAAAACATTACTGCGAATTTATGTCGGAATATTCATCGCTAGGTCATATGTCTCGAATAGATAAACCAGCCGATAACGTTAAACGTGTTTACCTTCCGCACTTGCCGGTTTTAAAAATAGTAAAGGGTAAAACTAATATTCGAGTCGTATTTCACGCATCAAGTAAAACAAGTTCGGGAATTTCATTAAATGACGTTCTTTGTGTAGGCCCTAAACTTCAAAATGATATTACTCAGATAATTATTAATTGGCGACTACACAAATTTGTTTATACCACGGACATAGAAAAAATGTTCAGACAATTTGGAGTAGATAAAAATGATAGGAAATTTCAATGTATTCTATGGCGCAATGAAAATACAAAAGAAATAGAAACTTATGAATTGAATACGGTGACATACGGCACGGCGCCGGCGCCGTACCTTGCCATGCGTTGTGTCCAAGAGTTAGTCCGCTTGCACGGAGAGGATTTTCCTCTTGCCATGAAGCACGTACCAGAAAACATGTACGTCGACGACATTCTTTTTGGCGCGAATACAAAAGTAAAACTAGAACAAACAAAAACACAAATTATTGATTTAATGAAAAAAGGCGGATTAAATCTCGGCAAATGGCACTCCAATATTATTGATAACGATCGGGAATCGCTCGAAATTGAGAAAACGTTTGCGACCGAAAGCGAGGAAAATGCAAAACAAAAAATTTTGGGAATTACGTGGAACAATTACACGGACTCATTTCAAATTAATCTTAATGAATTAAAAGAAATTAAACCGACCAAGAGACAAATCTTGTCGGAAATTGCCGGAATCTTTGATCCGTTAGGCTGGATTTCTCCAGTAACTATCGTTGCCAAGCAAATAATTCAATTGTTGTGGTTAAATAAATCAGATTGGGACGATGAAATCCCGGACGCGCTCTTGAAAAAGTATGTAAATTTTCGAAATCAATTACAAGAATTGCCGCGATTGAAAATTCCAAGATGGACGGGTTATGATGAAAATGTTTCACGAGTTCAATTAATTGGGTTCGGTGACGCGTCAGAACTCTCATACTCAGCGGTAGTCTATCTCCGACTTATTGACACGCAAGATAAAATTACAACGTCACTTATCATGGCGAAAGCGAAAGTGGCGCCGCTCAAAACCGCGACGATTCCGCGATTGGAGCTTCGCGCAGCAGATTTATTAACAAAATGTATGGTACATATTAAAAATTCGATTGATTGTAATATTACAGAAATATTTTGTTATTCTGACTCTCAAATTACATTAGCCTGGTTGGCCAAGCACCCCTCTACTTGGTCAGTGTTCGTAGCCAACCGAGTATCGTTCATTCAAACCAATCTCCCGGAGGCGAGGTGGGGTTATGTGAAGTCGAAATTTAATCCCGCGGATTTGAATTCCCGCGGAATTTCGGTGAAAGAATTGGAATCATCGGAATTATGGTGGCATGGGCCAAAATTTATATCTAACGATCTGAATCTTCAAGTTGAAAACAAATTTGAAACCACAAATGAACAAAAAAGAGTGAATACTACCTTACTGACCTCGACCGAGCATAACCTAGAAATTTTTGATAGAGTATCGAGTTGGCCAAAACTAGTTAGAATAATAGCTTATGTGTTGAGATTCGTGCAAAATCTTAAGTCAAAACAAAAAACTCAATCGCAAAATTTAACGCAGGCAGAAATTACAAAATCAAAAAACACAATCATAAAATTCATTCAAAATAAATTTTACAAAGCCGAAATCAATTCATTGTTAGCGAATAAAAAATTAGAAAATAAGTTAAATATTTTGAAATTAAGTCCGTATCTGGATGAGAATAAAATACTGAGACTGGGCGGTAGGTTAGAAAATTCAGATCTTAATTTTGAAAAGAAACACCCGGTCATTTTGCCACAATGTGACTTAACCTCAAAAATCATAAAGGCCGTTCATTTAGCAACCCTGCACGGGGGTTTGCAATTAACTTTGTCAACGCTTAGAAATAACTATTGGATAATCAACGCTCGCAGAGCGACTAAGTCCGTTATTGGCAATTGCGTGGCCTGCAAGAGAGAAAAAGCGCAACTTGGCCAACTATATATGGCGGCGCTACCGAAATTTCGGTGTACCAGATCAAGGCCATTCGACCACACCGGCACCGACTACGCCGGTCCATTTTTCGTGAGAAATCATAATGGTCGTGGACATCAAAGTTATAAAATGTACGTGGCTCTTTTTATATGCTTAGCGACGCGCGCGATCCATATCGAACTGGTGACCAGTTACGATAGTCGCGCGTTTATCGCGGCTTATAATCGGTTTATTTCGCGACGCGGGATGCCTAGTAATATTTACAGCGATAACGGGACAAATTATCAGGGCGCGAACTCCGAATTACGCCGAGCTTACAAAACGTCCTTGAGAAATAGAGATTTTCTAAACGAGAACGCTGAAAAAGGCACTCAGTGGCATTTTATACCACCAGCCTCGCCGCACTTCGGAGGCATCTGGGAATCCGGGGTTAAACAAGTAAAATATCACTTAAAACGCATTATTGGAAAATTTACTCCCACCTGGGAGGAAATGTATACAATATTGTGTCGAATCGAAGCATGCCTGAATTCTAGGCCTATTAGCAAAATGCACGATGAAAAAGAAGATTTGGAAGTATTGACCCCGGGGCACTTTTTAATAGGTACAGCACTGAACGCCGTACCAGAGCCTTCTACTTTGCAAATTAACGAAAATCGTTTACTGAGATAGCAACAAGTTTCTCGCGTAGTTGAAATTTTTTGGAAAAAATGGAGCAACGAGTACTTGTCTACGTTGCAAACGCGTCAAAAATGGTTACACAAAAATAATGAAATTAAAAAGGACGATATCGTCATTATAAAAGATCCGCTTAATCCGCCATGTAAATGGACAATGGGAAGAATAATTAAAGTTCACTCGGGGTCAGAAAATGTAGCTCGAGTATTCGAAATCAAAACTCCAAAAACTATTTTGACTCGCAATGTCACCCAAATTTGCAAACTTTTAGATGGCGAATCATAATAAATACAGACTGAATTCGCTTATAAGTCTGAAATCAAAACAATTTCAATCAGTAACCGAAATGGCAGAGTATCTTGAAATAGAACTCGACGAATTTGTGCGTCGCTCCTTGGAGAGCGAACTCCTGGAGCAAGTGCGCGACGATTTTGAAAAAGCGGAGCGAAACGTTGAATCGACCGCGAGTGAAACCCCGGAAACTGAACCGGAAACGCGAGAACCGCAAGACGCGCCGAGACAACCCGCGAGCGTGATCCGAACGCGCCAAGACGAAATGCAAAGGCAACTGGCGTTCGAGGCACCAGGTTGGGGCACTGGAATCCTGACCGACCCGTCAGCGCAAATGATAGAGCAAGACCGGCACTTTAGGACAATTAGGGCCTTCGACACCCTGATAAAAGCCCCGCAAAACGTAGTGCTGAAGCACAGAGTGTGGAAACACCACACCCTCAGGGGAAAAATTATTTTGCGCTGGGATCCATGCCTCCAGCTCCGGCCAGCAAAACTTCGTCTTAACCAAAATCAAAGGCGATAGTCATAGTGCAAGCGACTCGGTTGTTAAGTTTATTCATGTAAACTTATTATTATTAGTGCGAAAAAACGCGAAGCAGCGCTCGTCGAGGCGACCTCGACCGAGTACTGCTCCGCCACTTTATATTCTTCAATAAAAGTCTTGAATTTAAAGAAAAAATTGAATTATTTTATTATATTTTCATTCATTGCATGCAATTAGAATCGTTGAGTCCGTTGAATTGAATGTGTATTATTTGTTTGTTTACGCGCCGTGAGCGACGAAGCCGTCGTTTTCCCGTCGGAGCAGAAGTTGATTTCGCTTTCCGCTTTGTAACTCCGCTTCGCAAACTAAATGGGGGAGCAAAATCTACAAAAAGCATACACGGACAATACAAGTAAGTTGTAAATTATCTCTTGCTTGATCTGCCGAAGTGACTTCGACAGATCAACGGGGGGAGTATTGTTTAAAATTGAAATTAAAATAGACTTGATTCGAACGTTAAATTTGACGTTCGAATCGAGCCAAGCCATGACGGGCGACGCTCGCCCTTCTCCAAGCCACTGGACGGCTCGAAGTAGGGCAGCTGGCGCAGGCGCAGCGACTCCGCTCGGGCGCCGCGGTGTGCCGGCAAGAGCTGTCAAATGAGTCAGTCCCGAGCCACGCTCGGATCATCGAAGACGCGCCTTCGCGCATTCTTGAGCCAAGCTCTAACAAAGGTGACAGTTGCCTTTACCTTTCCCGGGCAAGGCTCAGCGACTGAGCAGCCCTTTTCAACCTTATGCTTTCCTTCCGACCACGTCTAGCCCTGGAGTGACTCTAGGGTTATAGACATCCTACTCTAATCCATTAAATACTTTTAGTTATAAATTAGTTTATTTGACGTTATTAGCAAACCTCTTACTTGATATCAACTTTTTAAATTGTAATTGTTGGCCGAGTATTTCTTGTAAATATTGTACATAGATTGTTTTTAATAAAATTCGACATTGATAATTATTAATTGATTGTCTTGCATTGAAACCCTTTGCCATTATTTGTCCTGGTCAAGGGGCTCCCTTAATTCTCCCACACGATCACGAATTATTTCAACTAAAAAGAACTATTTCGCAATTGCTTTGAAAAGCAAGGGCGAATTAGTACACCTTGCAATTTTTGAAAGATCTTTGATGAATCGCCTATAGTAACCAATCAGCCCTAAAAATTGCTTAACATTTTTTTTATTTCGCGGTGTCGGAAACAGTTTTACAGCTTCTACCTTTTTTGGGTCTGGTTTAACCCCTTCCCCAGAAATTACATGACCTAAATAACCAATTTCTTTGCACAAAAATTTACATTTTTCCGGTTTTAATGAAAGACCGGAATTTTTTAATACCGTCATAAATTTTTCTAATTTTTTAATGTGTTCTTTTAGGGTGGCAGAATAAATGATTGCATCATCCATGTATATGAGCATTTCAATTCCTTGAAGACCGGAACAAATTTTATTCATCAGATTTTGAAATATGGCCGGACTCGTTCTAAGACCCATTGGTGTTCGATTAAATTCCCAGTGACCATATGGAGTAGAAAAAGCTGTTTTATGTTTGGAGGATGTATCTAATGGAATTTGATAGAATCCTGATGCTAAATCAAGAGTGGAAAAATATTTCGCACCGCCAAGCTGATCAAGAATATCTGTGACGTTGGGTAATGGATGAGAAATATTTACAACCTTTTCATTTAGAGCTCGATAATCTACCACAAGACGCCAACTACGATTTCCACTACTATCAAGTTTTTTTGGAACTAAAAAACAGGGTGCATTATATGCAGATACCGAAGGTTGAATAATGTCGTCATTTAACATAGCTTTTACTTGTTTTTCTAACTCTTCTCGGTGCATTTGTGGATGTCGATATTGTTTAATATGGACCGGTATTTCGTCGGTCGTGTCAATTTTGTGTGTTAGTATGTCAGTAGCCTTTAGTTTGTCTCCTGGTAAAAGAAACTGATATGAATATTTACTTAATAATGCGGTCAATTTATCTTTTTCTTCCAAATTTAAGTGGTCTAATTGTAGTAATTTAAACAGTTCTGAAATTCTTGTTGCTAATTGTTTTTTGTCTGTCATATTATCTTTCCCTGTTTCAATATTAATTGTTGGTATTTCTTCTATTTCCGGAATTGGAAAGGAAGATGTGACGTGTTCGTTTGAAGAATTTATAGCACCTACTCTAACTATGTTATCAACAGGTGAAACCAATGCTTCGCCTATATAAACATCAGGTCCTGCATTTATACGAGGTAAAATACCTTCTTTAAGATTTGTGTTGTTTATAGGAATTTCTATAATTTTTCTGCATCGAGGTGGGAGATTGATTGTTGCAATAGTTTTAAATGGGTGTGAAATTGAATCGATATTTAATTCACCAGTACCATGTTTACGAAAAATTAATGTTGCTTCTTTCATTTCCAAAAAATTTATACCTAATATGCCTCCAACTTCAATAGGAAATTTATCTGGCACAATTTGAAATGTGATATCTAAATTTTCAAATTTAAGTATTACTTCTCCAAGAGTTTTTATTTGACCTTCTCCGATTCCAACTAAATTGTATATTACATTGTTATTTACGTACGTATTTGAATTTACGTTACTTGCTTTAATCAAATTTAAGGTACATCCGGTGTCTATTAAAAATGAAATATGTGTAGTTGAATGTTTTTCCTCAAGTTTTATAATAGGGGATTTATTCTGCTTTACTGTTTCGGTTGTGTAGTAGACACGTACGTTGTGAGGGGCTGTGATTCGCTCAAGTTCGACTCGGCCCCGATCAATCGAACTTCGTTCTCGTTTAAATGTTTGTTTTTAAATGATTGCGTATCATCATGATCACGCTTTACTCGCTTGCTGTATGGATTTGGTTCATAATATTGCCGCGATTGATACTTCTTAGCATTGTTACTATTATTTTGATCAAATTTTCTACAATTCCGTTTCATGTGTCCCACTTTCCCGCAAGAAAAACAAGTAAAAAATTCACGATTTCTTTCTTCTCTTTTACATAAGCAACATTAATTGGTTTCGTAAATGGTTGATTATGACGATCAAATTCGTACTGCAATTTCAGCCCTTCCCTATAATCTACAATTTTTTCTGCTTCCAAGCCATAATGGACCGCATCTTCTAACGTAGTCGGATTTTTTCTTTCAACACGGTCAGCTACGGCTGAATTATGTAACCCAATGATAAAACAATTTTTTGCATTATCACGCACTCCTTCCGCAAGACCAATAGCTTTAGTTCCCGAATAACTTCTATTTATTGCATTAATTAATCGATTTAATAATAAACTTACTCGCGTTCCAAAATCACGAACCGATTCATTTTGTTTTTGATATGAGCGAGAAAGTTCTGCAACAAGTTGATTATAATTATCCCGCGGACCAAATGCTTTTCGCAAATCATTTAATAATTCCTCAAGAGTATTATGGTCAGATCTTCCTAATAAATATTGATTTGCATCTCCAATACATTTGGCGCGTATCATATTTAAAAAGAAAAACCTATTGTTTGGAGCAACTGAACGATTCGCTCTATCACATGCACGAGAAAACGTTTCTAAACAATGATTTAACCCTTTAAATTCCTGAACTATAGTTATTGCAGTTCGTAAATCTATATAAGTCATATTATTACTAGTTTCTGAAGTCATATTATTACTAGTTTCTGACATAATTCTCAATTATATGTATTAAAACCACGTTCCTCTAATCACAAATTTATTTATTTTCAGAATTGTAAATGGCAATGAAGAATAAAATATTTAACTGTCCAGACCCTTAAAATAATAATGGTAAGATATTGCGGTATTTATTATTATTATGAGTATTTATAACTATAAATAATTTTAAAACTAACACTATATATATTTTATTCTTGTTGCAGGATACGAATTCTACGCAATATTATTGTAGTTTGTTATAAACCCTAAAAACAATAAAATTGTAAATGGTTGGGCAAGAGTTACGCAGAAATTGTCCACAGAAAAATAAAATTAAAACGTGAACTAACAAAAATTTCCAAAAAAATATTAACTTATAAATATA
>JABFPQ010000127.1:0-15191 GCA_022817265.1 Masnerella sp. ZL-2020
GGCTCATTTTATTCTCCCATCGAACGTCTAGAGATCCACTGTGAGTTTTATTCCAAAATTTTTTATCTAAGATTAATGAAATAAAAAGTTCCTAAAATGTGCAAGAGGGATAGACAAACCCCGTGTCGTTTCACTTTAAAACATAAACATAGTGTATGTGAAACAAAAAAATTGTACGAAATTCAGAAAATTATTTAAAAATTTGAGTAATTTTTGGTATTTCCATCAAGATAGGCGGTCGCCTGCGACGGCAAGTACAATCACCCTCTCTGTTACAGTAACATGCTATACTTTCAGTAATATTAATTATAACCCTCAATTGACTGTACGGATTCACTAGACACAGCAAGAAAAAGACACTACAGTAAAAGATGAAGAAGTAAGATAGAGATACTAAAAAATATGATCATTTAAGGTTTAATTTATAATATAATTTATGTAATAGTTTATTACGTCCGAGGGCGCCACTGCGCCCGAGGCCGATACGTTGTTTTTCAGCACCGGCGGAGTGCCGAAATGTGGAACTTCCGTCACGAGTTGACGGTAGTTCCACATTTCGCCGCTCCGCCGGTGCTGAAAAAGATATTTTGAAACTATTTTATAAACATTTGGTTTTGTGGAAAAATATTTCTTTGGCTTTGAAACTTTAGGAAGGAAGGTTTTTGTTAGTTTCGTTCAAATGTTTAGTGCATCAGACAAAATTAGAAATCAGTGAAAATCTATTAATGTGGCAAAAATGGTGAATTTGTGCATATTTTGAAGTCTTCAAAAATGTATACAACATTTGTAACTATATAAAATAATTAATAAATAGTTCTTATTATATAAATCAATTCAAAAATCATAAAGTTAATTGATTATATAAAATTAGTTGTTTGTGCTATAATAATTATTATTATTGAAAAACGACATTTTTATTATATTTCTTAACAAAATAGTTGTAATAAAAGTAAAAATATAAAAATAATTGTGAAATACTTAAATTAGTACAGTTACCATACTGAAATGAAATATTATATTGTTCGCGAGGGCGCCACTGCGCCCTAGCGCCACACGTTATTTTTCATCACGCGGGAGCGTGACGAATGTGGAACTGTTCGTTCCTACGGATACAAAGTAATTCGAGGGCTCATGCTGCGATGTGGTCTAAATTCAGGAAGCTAACTTTTGTGTTCAAACTAAATTCTAGATGTGAAATTAATTAATTAAATAAGCTAGTTTTTGCTGCAGATTGGTTCCTGAAGTAGAAGTTGTTATTAACCATACATTAATATAATATTTAATACATGTTAAACAAATTTAAAACTATTAAATTTATCATCAATTATACTCGTTGCACAATAAACTATGTCAGCTGCCGTAGTTAACTAAAACTGATTAAAACTAATTTATTTTTATAGACGTAAGATCTGGGAAGATAAAAAAAATTCCATTGATCAAACGGAAGACACAGGTAACATGGATTGTGGACCAGATGAGTTGCAAACAAGTGATTCCCATGTAATTCCTAGATTTATGCACCAAGATGTTGTTATGGATGAGATTATGGAGAATTATAATTCTTCTGATGATGATTGCAATGATGAAATCCATTCTCACGTAAGTAAAATAGTTGACAACAATTCGCCTGTTAGTCCTCAATGCTCAATAAATGCTGAGGATACGTTAAACACAAATACCGACCACGAATATTCCTCTCAAGGTCGACGTATTGTAAATATTTTTTTTATCATTTCTGAAATTCATAGAACTTTCGATGATCACTGTGAGACCTGGAATTGCAAATTCAAAGATTGGAAATTGACAAAAATTTTTAATCGAGGTTTAAAAACCCAACTTTTTTTTAAATGTCAGAAATGTAATCATACGGCTAACATATGGTCAGAACCAACAACAGATGATTTTATTGGAATTAATGAAGCTGCTGTTGCTGGAACCATAGCAATTGGTATTGGTCATTACCAGTTGGAGGAGTTATTGGCAGTAATGAATATTCCTTGTATGGTGGGCAATACTTATAATAAGTATCGAGAGGATATGATTGATAATTTTATGAATGCCGCATTTGAATCTATGAAAGAAGCAGCGGAAGCTGAAAGACAGTTGGCGATGGCAAACAACGAAGTTATTGATGGTATTCCATATATTACTGTTGTTGCTGATGGCTCGTGGTCTAAAAGATCATATGGACACGGCTACGATGCTTTATCTGGTGTGGGAGGTATCATCGGATATCGAACTGGAAAAGTTCTTTTTGTCGGCATTCGCAATAAATACTGCGCTTTCTGCGATTACTATGAACGGAAGAATCAGCCTTGTAAACCTCATGTATGTTACAAAAATTTTGATCGCAATATGAGTTCTACAAGTATGGAAAGTGACGCTATTGCCGCTGGCTTCAGTTGCAGTATTGAAATGCACAATTTAATTTACAAACAACTCATTGCAGATAATGATAGCAATGTTTATAAAGCTATTGTTGACAATCGCCCTTACAGCGAGTACAATATTGTCGTAGAAAAAATTGATTGTAGTAATCATTTGCTTCGAAATGTCTGCAATAAGTTTAGAAATTTAGCTGAAACAACGCAACCTCAATTCTTACGAAATCAGGAATTTGTAAAACTTCGCAAGTTGATAAAAAGTAACATTTTAAATATTCGCAATGCTGTAGTTGAAGCTGCCAAACAACGAATAGTAGTCCTGGAAGGCATGAAGACAATGTTAAAGAGTTGCAACAAGACATTTTGTATATACCATGTCACATTTTTGGGGAACACTGTAACTGTGAAGCTCGCGGATTCACATGTCCATCTTCCATGCTGGTCAACTCTGAGGAAACAAATTATGTCCCTGCGTTAAAATCATATGGATTGTTTGATAAAATAGAAAACATAATGAGTAACTTAAGTGCTTGCGCTCGTAGTTTAATATTACTATGGAATAATAATCCTGCAGAAGGATTTAATTCAATTATTTGCAAAGCAATTGGTGGTAAAAGATGCAACTATGGAGGAAGAGGTTCTTATGATGCCAGGGTTTATAATGCGGTGTTACAACATAATACGCAGGAAACAATTTCAAATTTATGTAAAAGTATGAATAAGTCCGTTCCACCTGTTGTAGAAAAGATAGAAAAGCAAAGAAAGGAAGTAGTTGAACGAACTAAAGAATACAGAAAGCAGAATGGCCGTTCTACCAAAAACCTTCAAAGAAGTCAAACAGATCAGTTTTACGGACCAAGATCACAGCAGCCTGACAAACCACCAGAAGTCATTGCACAGCTTCAACAAGATCTCATGAACCGTTTACGCAGAAACGCAAATGAATGGAAAAAAATTGAAGAGGATACAAGATCTCAAAGTCAGTCGGAATTGTGGATTGTGTTACATCAAAAAATGTTAACAGCATCCAATTTTGGTGTAGTTTCCCGAAGGAAAAATTCTACTCCTTGCAAGAAACTTGTCCAAAGCATCTTATATCCGTCTACCAAATCAACTCCGGCTATGAAGTATGGAAATGATAAAGAGAATGTAGCAAGAGATGCGTTATCTTCTTTACTCAACCAAGAAATCCGTGTTAGTGGGTTATTTGTTGATCAAGAAAACCCATTCCTAGGAGCATCGCCAGATGGATTAATAAACGAGGATGGCATTGTTGAAATCAAGTGTCCTTATAAAGCTCGAAACATGACTGTAGAGGATGCCATTGCACAGTTTCCATCAGATATAGGCAAAATCTTTCAAAAAAATGATACAAATTCAATGAATAAGACCCACAAATATTATTATCAGGTACAGGGACAACTCAATATCACAAAGAGAGATTATTGTTTGTTTACTGTTTGGACAATGAAAGATATCAAATGGATTCGCGTAGAAAAAGATGAACAGTTTTGGCTGGATGAAATGAAACCCAAATTATTAGACTTTTATTTAAAATGTATGATGCCAGAAATTTTAGATAGCCGTTACAATCGCAGTATGCCTATACGAGAACCAAATCCTCACGATAGGTCAAATGAAGAAACTCCAGTGGTCGAAAATGAAAGCAATTCAAGAAATGAAAATATTTGCACACAAAATGATACCGATAATGACTTATTATTGCTTGCAGAAACTAATGAAGATAATGATTACAGTGGATACTCAAATGAAAATATTTGCACTGAAAACGATATCAATACTGGCTTATTACTACATGCAGAAACTTATGAAGTTAATGACAGTGGGTACTCTAACGAAATTTCAATGTGGAATGATGAACCAGTATCAGTTCGTCGAGAATATTTGGATAACCAAACTGCATCATTAAATCATATTCATGCAACTCTTTCTAACACGAATGGAGATATAGACGACGCAACGCTAGATACTTTTTTGAAACTGGTTCGAGATACAACTCCTTATGTTACTCAAAGTGTACAATATGTTATTTTTCGAGATATTGCTGAACCTGTTATCTCACAAAAAAGTATCCAAATAATAGGTGCTGGATCTCGCCACTGGAGATGTTTGTATTTCGATGGCTCAGCTTTACATGCTTATGACAGCTTAAGTGGCAGACCTTGCGCAGAATTAAGTACAATTGAAAGAGAGTATATTCAAATTCGATTTCCTACAGTAAGCAGCGACATTATACATGAACCAGCTCAGCAACAACAAGATGGAATAAGCTGTGGAATTTTCGCAGTTGCATTTGCAACAACTATAGCTCTTGGACACAATCCAAGTTTTACTTATTATTCTACAAATATGTACCAAATGAGAACTCATTTCTGGAATATAATACAAAGTAAAAAATTGTCTCATTTTCCGAATGAAAATGAAACTGCTTGAATTATGTGATATTTGGAAATGTTACATGTGATAAGCTATACTTAGAGATTGTAAAGTAGGTTTAAAGATCAGAGATGCTCAGATACTTGGAAAATATAAGAAACTGAGGAACTCGATAGACATTATTGGAAAAAATGTAAAGTGTTCTTGAAATCAAGAGAGCTGCAGGAATATAAATATAAAAATTTTATGTTACTCGTTAAAAAAACTCGAGATGTCCACAAACTTCTAACATGTAGAGAGCAGGAGAACTCGCTTAAATAATATATTGCTCACGGGAACGCCACACGTTATTTTGCATCACGTGGGAGCGTGACGAAAATGGAACTTTTCGTCCTCAGAGATGCAAAATGAGTCGAGGACGCATGGCTCTACATGCCATGGTGACGATTAGTTCCATTTTCATCCGCTCCCTAGTTGTGAAAAGTTTATTTTACAATTAAGAAAATTTTGTTGAAAATTTAAGATGAATGTCCCAATTTGTAGACTTGTACCGAATTGACGCAGACATTAAATTACCTAATGTAATATATAAAGGTGTTACAAACTGGGACATTTACTTTATAGACATGTACATAAATTCATTTTAATCCATTAACGCCCAATAATAGGTTAAATAATAAACGATTATAAAAATCAGCTATGATGAAATGAGGTTAATATGTGATTTTGAGTGAAAATGTAGCAACGCCAAAGTGAATGGGAATCAAACACTCATTATTTTATAACATAAAAAAATATGTACTGAACACTATTAAAATTGGATATCTAACATATTGTATATTGATATATCTTCAACGATTTTTGCTTTTTTTGTATCTTGAAAGATAATATTGGTCACACATTTACCTCGTTTTGCCTTACATCTATATCTAATATAATCAATATAGTTTCTGAAAAACTTATCAAAAAATAACATCAGAATTGAACACTATCACTCTATTGATGTGATATAGTGGAAAAGGCTTTTCCTTGTTAATGATTTTCTAAATTGAATAGATGAAACCTATCTTCTTTTACTCTATTAGAAATTTATTACTTTACTTATATGTCAGCAATATAAGCATTACTATAACTGAAATAGCGTATTTTAATTGATAGGCATCTAATAGTTAACAATTCGTTACTATTCACTAATAACTGATAAAGTAAAGTTTAATCATTTCATTTATATTGCAGCTAAAGTTTAACTCTTTTGTTACCAAATTATTGTTTCACGATTACCCATTTCTACATAGTTCGCCAAATTTCCGCCAGAATCACATGTGATCCTGCTAGTACCAATATCTTCGTTCAAGTAATTAAAGTCACGTTAAAGTTAAGTGTACCAATTCTTAACTGCAGATCAAATTTCGTAAAGTAAAAAAGTGAAGCTTGTTATTTTAAGTATAAGCTTTATAAACTTTTTCCATGTTAAAAGTTTCTATTAATTCCCTACAAATATTTCACATTTCCTAATATTTTTAGTCAATTTTCTTATCAAATACTAGAATATTGAGGTTGTTAAATAATTTTCAGGAGTTCTTCGGAACTTTAAGTACGGACTAACTTTTCAACCGTATAGGATATTGTTAGGTTTTAAAATCCAAATAATTCAAATTATAATATACTGAAATGATGTTTTAGAATTTATAACAATTTTTGATACAGGTAAAGATTATAAAAATTAATTTGTATTATACTTAGATCCAGTTTTATTTATCAAAAAATATAATTAGAGTAGAGTGGAGTAAGAAAACCACTTTCACATTCATGGGCAAAACGTTATAAAATTCATACTGAACAAGTTCACAGTGAACAATTATTAACATCTCTAAGTTTGATCTTTTAACTGTATAGTCTTTAACTGTTGTACTATAATTTCTTCATTTGCACTCATTTAGACTCTATTCATCAAAATTCACCAAATGGTTTTTATACCCCACTCTTCCAAATAACAAAAAATAAACTACCTCGAAGAAAACTTTTTATATCGGTCACGTATTTTTAAGTAACATAGTGGCAAATATCTCAGCTTAGAGACTGCAGTAAAAAAAATTTTGCAATATACTAACAGATCACTAAAAAAATGAGTAGATTCAGTTTCATGACATTCTCTTTACAAAGGCTAGTATTGCATGAGTTGTTTTTAGAAGTTATAATATTAAAAGTTACATTTATTGGCATTTGAGGTATTTTGAGACAATGATTTCAATTTTTTTTATGGTTCAACCTATTCCCGTTAATGCGTCACAAAAGGTTGTAAAAGTGACAGTTGTTAACATTTGTGTGTCAAAAATTACCTTACTCACTATTCTATAAGACTTCTGTGAACGATACATTAGAGAATACAGGTAATATGTCACATTAATTCAGATCTCTACCAGTTGCGATTGACTATTAATAATTGATTGGTTATATTGATCGTTCTTGTAACTTTTTGATGCTAGGTCTGTCATAACATTAACGAGAATAGGTTAAATTATGTTTACATTTTTTAGTTTTAGACAAATATTAAAAATAAAGAAAGAATTCAATTTTTATAAACACATAGAAATAAAATTTATAAAAAATTATATGACATAAATTAATTATCGCATTATAACTAACTTTTCTATTATAGTATATATTGAATGACAAGAGCAACATTACATTTGGCGAATGGATGAAACTTGTATTTGAAGCTCACATCCTTTAAACTGATTGGACGTACCATCAACGAGTTTTGTCATCATATATCCCAAAATATTCGTCAAAACCGTCTATGGATCATTCATCGAGGGACTTTGAGAGATAAAATAAGATAAATATTTTGTTTATATATATATATTAAGTGGAAAAATTGATTAATTTTTATATTTAATTTCTTATATTAACATGTTGTGTATTTTTCAGAGTTCAGCTCCAGAGATACCTTTTTCGAGTACTACATCGAATATCTCATTTTCTAGTACCTACTGAAGGGTACTGTGACATGTATCTTCCTATCGTTGAGATTTGGACAATAAGCAGCTTTAGTGTTATTTTCAACAATAATGGAAAACTTAAAATCTCACTTATCAACAAAAGCTTACTTATAAACATAATAATGAAAAACATTTGTTTTTCAAAATTTGAAACAAATTAGTTGCTCTGCATAATTCAGGCAACAATTTTTTACTTTGGTTTAGTCGACTATATTATTCATATACTAATTTCTAGTATTTTTTTAATTAGCATTCTGAATTTGTTACCGTAGAGAGATTTTGTTATATTTATGTATCTCAAACCCGTGCGTAATAGGTCATTCCACACTGGGTTTTCGATACATAAAACACTGTATAATACAAGGGCGCTGCACGCTTTAGTATCGTAATGTACTAAACAGGTTTTGATTGATTTAAATCATTTATATCTTGATTTAATATTTTGTGGCAACCGATTTATTATTAAATTCATATTTCACTCTTGAATAAGAAGAGATTCATAAAATTTCAAATCATTTTAAGATTTGTATAAGTGCAATTTATAGTGTAACGTCTAAGTATAAATAACAAACGCCAAAGAAGCGGATTCTTATACCCTAGGGTGATTCAATTTTATTTGACTAAACAGGTTTTGGTGAGTTTAAATCTTTGATTTGTTGATTTACATATTTTCGGAAATTGGCTTTTCTTAAAATTGCGTAGGAAAAAAAATTACAAAGACGTTGTAAGTACAATCCATTTTGCATTCTTTACAATTGCAATTTATATTTTATAGTAGACTAGCGAAGGGCTATACGCTAAGCCAATACATGAGTAAGACAAAGACAAATTGATAGTGGTTTTAGTAACATAAACAAAGATGGCATTAGAGATACTGGTTTAGCCTATACTTTTACTTTCACCCTACTGAAATTTCATTTCACTTTTTTTAACAGGTTTTGGATAGTTTTAGTAATTTATTTTGTTGATTTAAAGTTTTTGGGAATTGACTTTTCATCCAAGTTCTATAATACTTTTGAGTAAAAAAAACCTGTTTGTGTGATTTTATTACATTTAACTCATCCTGTTTTGGATAATTGTTATATTTCCTTCTTTGATTTGCAAGTTTAATACAAAAAATGTTTTCAAAGTATTATTATAATCTCGAATAAGAATACATTTTAAAAATATTAAGCGAATATATACTACAAGAGGGCCGGTTCTTTTACGCAAGTGTGATTTTAATTTGATTTTAAAATAACTTTTTTTATACAATTAAATTTAAATAACGTGCGTCAAATTATTTATTTTCACGAGTATGCTGCGATTTTGACATTGATCTGCAAGATCGCATGATGCCAAGGGACTTGCAAAGAAAAATTGAATAAACTGATAAATTTGGTAATTTCAAAAATTGGAAGATGTGGAAAGAAAATTTACCACTTTAGTTGTGTAAATGGATAATGGTAGTTGCAAGATGCTTGGGTACGTGCAATTGATATGACATTGCCCTGAAAGCCACGTTTACAAAAAAGTTTACATAAATAATATGTAATAAAGAATTTTTGTCAATTTTGTGTAAATCTAACTTGTCATTGGGCTCCATAATTTATGTAATCTATTGACAAAGTCAAATCTAAAAGTTTAATTATTTTTTATCAGGGGAAGTGATTTTTTTGTTGATTTTCGTAAAAATATGTTTAGTATTATGTTTTCAATTTTTGTTCAATGATAAATACAAATATTTATTAAATTGTATATCATTTGCTTCAATGTAAAGTTTATGCAAGTATTTTACAACAGCAGTGGCTATCAGGGTGGTTGTAATTATTATTCTTTCTCAAACTTTTGCTATTTCCATATTTTTACTTAGTGCCAAGGGACTTACAAAAAAATTGAATATCGTTTATTGATTTGTGAAAAACAGTATCATATGATATTGCATTATTGAAACACCAAAGAAAGATCTGATTAAAAATTGAGACATTTTTATTTTTTATTTTTATAGTAAATAATATTGTAAACTATATATACATAGCTAGAACATTTATAATATATAAATAATATTGTAAAATATGGTAGTTATTATATTTTTTATAACAAAATATTGTGCATTTTTATTTCTATGGTGCAGCACAATTTGCATGTATTGAGGGCTTAAATTTGCATAAATAGATTTTCAGCAAATTTCTTTGCTTTTGTGTTTTTTGAAGGAAATTGAAAATTCTTAAATTAATTCGGAATGTTATATTTTAGTATAATTAAAATGATTCAGTAAATTTTGAAAAAATTGTTTTACACGTATTATTTTTAATATTATAAATACATAAGATGCTTGGTAAATAGTTTAAAATCAAATGGTGTAATAGCAGTTTGTTTAATTGCAAAATTCAGCAAAATAATAAAACTGGTTGCTTATCCATAGAAAACGTTCTTTCGAATAATTTTTCTCAAAAACATAACTAATTTATTATAATCTGATAATATTCAATAAAAATGGCATAAATACTATAAATACATTTATATATTTGATTTTATATATATTTTAATAAATTCACAAAGCCATGATTTTTTACAATTCATTATCGAATTTCAAAAGTATATTTGATACGAAAAGTGAAAGAATCGAATCGAATATCAAAAAGAAAAACGAAATTGCGGCAGCATCATTGAGATCCGCGCCATCTACATGTCGCAACCGACACTAGTTAGTGAAATTTGGCTTCTGCGGCCTGTTGCGTCTGATTGCAGTTTAGTTGCAAAACGGCAAACAAAAACACGACCGTTCCTAAATCCCAACTGATTTTCTTACAAAATAAATAAAAACTACATGTTTCTCACTTGGCGGATTTTCTGCGTAATTTCAACGCTAACATTCGCGTGCATGCGCAGGTAATTATTATTTCGTGGTTATGTTTACCACTGATAAGTCGGCAAATTTCATGAAATCGAAAATAATTATTTATAATTTTATGAAAAACCGACTATATCAGGAAATTCTTTCATCTTTTATTGTTATTTCGACAAAGTTTCAGTTTTTTTCTATCCGCCGTTTTCTCTGTACATCTTCAGGCGTTTCTGAAGTGTCAATTGGCGACTGAGGAATCCTCTTAACCGATGCCGTTCAAGACCAATACAGCGCAGCTCAAATTATTAAGGCCTGGGAAGAAACTTATGTTCAAAGAAAAGAGTCGTTATTAGAAAAGGAAAAAAAGGCAAAAATTGTCACGTTAAAACAATATTTTCTAAGTTTTCCGTGCTTAAGACCACCATTAGCCATAACATTAGTAAGAAATTAATTGTTTTATAATTGATTTTGTTACTTTGATGTAAATTAAATAAAATTTATAATTATTATTATTAAGGTAAAATGTCACTCGTTTTGTCTATCTCTGTTTCATATTTTTGGGAATATGTGATTATTTTGTTTTAAAAAATCCATTCACACATGATCTCAAAAACGCCTTTTATAAATTATTATTTCACGGCTTATATTATTTTCCCATCAGTTGTCTAGTGCTCTACTGTAATTTTTTCAATCATTGTTAATCCAAAACTAATTATTTACAAATTCCTTAAAATGTACAAGAATGATAGACGAAATGAGCGACATTTCACCTTAGTTGAACAAATTTATTCTTTATTATATTTTGTTCGGTAATTTTTTATTATAGCTGGAATTGGATTTTCCAAAAGCTTTCGCTGATTTACCGGTTGACAAACAAAGTTCAGGAACTACAACTATTGCTTCATTTGGTGAAAAATGGCCTCTTCTAGCTTCAGGAATAATGAAAATCGTTTTGAAATCTAGAGTGAAAGAAGTAAAAGAGTTTTGCGAGAGTCACAAAACATTAATTGTTGAAGGTATTTTTTAAATGTTTATTATAAAAAGTTGTACATTTATTTTTTATAATAGAATGAATTGCATTAATTTATTTTTGCAAAATAAAAAATTTTGTTGTTGTTTTAGGAAGCCACAACGAATTGTTATCTCTGTTGGTTTTACCACTACTTCTTTCAGTTCCTAAAACTACTAAGGTGTCTGATGGCAAAGCAATAAATCATTCAAAAGCCCAAATTGCCAAATGCTTCATCTTACAGGTTAAAGTATGTAAAATAATTGGGATTTAACAAGTAGGCTTGACTTGAAAAAAATGGAAGTTGTTAGGGTGAAATGTGATTTCACCCTGACAATGAAACGATTTATGTAACAATTTTTAACTGTCAAATAAGTTACATTATGCACTGTTAAAAGTAAAAAATTTGAATTTATTTCTATTTTTTTATAATTATAGAAAAATATGAGTTTACTCGTCAGATTTCTTTCTACTTCTAGTTCAATTTATACGCCGTATTAATTAATATCAGTTCTCAAAATTGTTTATTATTGCATTATAAGTGATATTTTATTTATTTTGTTTTTCCAGGAAGATGAAGATATTAACAAAGAGCAGGAAAAACTCATGAATTATTTAGACGTCATCAACGAAGCTGCTTCGCCATTTATTGTTACCTACGGAAGCGTACAGAGTCATCAGTCATACGTTGTTTTAAACGGGTCCAGATATACTTATGAAAATTTGTTGAAGGCTATTGAAGGATGTTTCAAATGTCTAGTTTCATTGCGACGAATGCCGTATTTATGTGACCATGTTTGGAACTTTATTCAAAAAGTAGTTTACGAAAAAGCTCCCGCAAAAGCTTACACAGCAGTCAATAAGTTGGCAGTAGATTTGAAAAAAGGCAGCTAAATTGCGTAGTCCAAGCGTAGTACTTGTTTCAACTTCATATTTTATTCATTTTATTTACTTCTTAACTGAGTTCATTAATACATTCATTTATAACTATTAAAATAATTTATTATGGATCTTGAAGTTTTAATAAATCACATTATATCTTTCATTTTGTTATTATATAGCGACCCTATTTTGCCACGAAAAATTGTTCAAACCGTTATTGAGTTCATCAATAATTTTATTTCTAAGAACTTTGTACCATCTTTAAAAGCAAATGTCATACTAAAACTAAATAATTGTGGAATTTCCGATGAATCAATAATTCAAGAAATAGAAAAATGTTTTGATGAATATAGTAATGTGTTTGATACAGTTTCAACGGAAGCAAAACGGTTTACAATTTTAAGAAAAAGGGGATTTTTAGAATTTGAAAATTTTCCTATCGGAACAACTTTTGTACAAAAATTAATAGACAATGAGTTTAAATTAGTTCCTGAAACTTGTTATGGAGTTTATGTCCCATTAAGTAAAAGTCTCAAATTGTTTCTAGAAATTCCGGGAATATTTAATGATATTTTGCATTATCTAAGTATTTTAAAAGAAGAACAATCTATAATCTCAAATATAACTCAGTCCGCTTTATGGATGAAAAACTATGCTGCAAAAACTGCTAATGATATTGTTTTACCTATTTATTTATTTTATGATGACTTAGAAGTTGGTAATGCGTTAGGTGCACATGCGGGTGTAAATAAGTTCGGCGCTGTCTATACATCAGTTGCTTGTTTGCCGCCACGTATTACATCACGGCTTAGCAGTATTATTTTTACAATGTTAGTGCGGAGTGAAGATAAAAAAGTACACGGCAACGAAAAAGTTTTCAAAATTTTGATTAATGAATTGAACTCTCTTGCAACTAAAGGAATTGTAATAACAATCAACGGTGTAGAGCGAATCGTGAAATTTCAGTTAGCGTTGATTCTAGGCGATAATTTAGGTTTGAATGGTTTGTTTGGGTTTGTGGAGTCTTTTAAGGCTGATCATTTCTGTAGAATATGTAAAATGTGTTCGAACGACGCAAAACGTCAAGCAGAAGAATGTAAACAACTTTTGAGAACACGACAAAACTATGAAGAAGATTTACTAAAAAATAATGTTAAAGAAACAGGCTTAAAGGAGCCTTGCGTTTTTAATAATGTCAATAATTTTCATATTACAAAAAATGTAAGTTTAGATGTCATGCATGACGTTTTGGAAGGAGTGTGCAAGTATGTACTGCGTGAAGTGCTATACACTTTAATATTCACAAAAAAGTTGTTTACTTTGCACACACTGAATACTAAAATTAATAACTTTGAATACAGTTCGACAGAGGTTTCTAATAAACCTCCTCCAATTTCGATGAAACCCAATAAAAATCAATTGAATTGTAAATTTTCAGCATCAGAAATGCTTTGCCTCGTTCGATACCTTGGTCTCATGATAGGTGATTTAGTGCCTGAAACTGAAATATCTTGGCAATTGTACCTATACTTAAGACAAATTATCGATATTTTAACTTCTCCACGAGTAGTATCAGCAGATGTTAAAATATTACGACTTAAAATAAAAGATCTAAATACTCTCTTTGTTGAGCTCTATGGTGCGCTGAAACCAAAGTTTCACATTTTGTCGCATTATCCAACGGTTTTGGAAAATAACGGACCGTGTATCAACTTTTCGGCAATGCGATTTGAATCTAGGCACCGGCAGTTAAAGGCTAATGCACTTTCCAGTAGCTCCAAAAAAAATTTACTAGTTACAATTGCAACCAAACAACTATTACAAATGTGCCAATTAATAAACTCATTATCATTTGATAACAGATTTCAGTTTGGCTCCTATGATGGCCAAGGTACCACTAATTTACAAAAATACAAAAATGTAAAAATTGATGGCAATTATATTAAGATTGGAATGTTTTTTTAATAGATCTGCAAGATAACGACATTGAATTTGGCGAAGTAATTGAAATTTTAAAAATTGACCAAGATATTTTTCTTAATTTCAAGGCATTAAACGTTATTACTTTTGATTCCCACGTGCACGCGTACATCGTTGATTATAATAAAAAAGAGCGACTGATTAACTTCGATAATTTACCCAATTTCCCCGCAGTGTTATCCAAAAAAACAAACCGGAATCATTACATTGCTACGCGATACGGTTTGTGAGATCTGCGTTGAAACATTAAAATAATTCAGCTGATTTACTTACTTTTTATATATAACTTTTTATATTATTTAATAAAGAATTTACAAGCGGAAAATATATACATTTTGTTTAGAACCTGTATTATCCATAAAACCTCAAGTTACACAAATCTATAAAAGTTAGTTAAAATTTGAAATATATATTTATATATAACAGCGAAGTTGAATTATAAAAAACTATGTTGACATGTACCAAATTCTCATTTAATCATATTAATATGTGTTTATTTATGTATTCAATAAATATGTAATCGAAATAATTATAAAATATTTGATGAAACTAATTACAAATTTACATTTCATTTATTTCGAAGTATTAATTAAAATTTTTCTGACAAAATATTATATTAAATAATAAAATAATATAATATGATATAAATATTTCAAATTGTTTATTTCGATTTATAAGTTTCACAACAAAATTGTTATTTTCTTATGAAG
>JABFPQ010000128.1:0-15193 GCA_022817265.1 Masnerella sp. ZL-2020
AAGATTAGATAGTATTTTTCAATTTGGTTTTCAAAAAACCATAATTTTATAAACAAAAAAATTTCAAAAAAGGGTCATTTTTGGGACGAAATTCTGAAGCTACTGTTCAATAATTTGAAAAAAATTGATTTCGACCATAATCTTCATACGTTTTTACAAATTTATGTAGAACAAAATTTTGATTTTTTGTTTCAATCAAAAAAAGGTATTTATATGAAGTTAAAATGACAAAAACGAGGCAAATTTAGGATTTTTTTTAAATTAAAATTGTGAACAAAACAAAAATTTTAAAAATTGTTTTACAGAATTCTTGAAAATTGTTTTCTAGTCGTAGGGAATCAAAAATTATTGAAATCTGATAGAAACTTTTTTCAAAATACCGCCCCGAAATTTAGAAAATATGCAAAATTAAGTTTCGAGATATAACGATTTGAAGTTTTATTGAATTGCACAGTTAGTCGTTGGTGAAAAATTCACAACATTCAGAAAAACATAAAAAAACAAGATTTTTAAATTGTCCCTTTATAGCCACATATAGAGGAAGGTTCAAAGATTTAAATTACACAAAAAATTTTTTTTCAAGATTTTGGCGAAGATCGCTTTTTTTTGTTCGAATTTAACAGTCCCCTTAAGTCATATTAATTTCAGAAGGAATTTTCATGAAAAATAATTACTAACAACAAAATCCTCTTCCCGTAACCGGAATATAAATATAGTTTTAGTACTTCCATAAAAAACACATTTTTAATTAGTTCACCAATAAAACATCAACCAAAAACCTAACCTGTGAAAAAATATTGGTAAAAAACTTTTTATTTGTTTAGTCAGATTTTTTTAGCAAACAAATAAAAACGAGACATGTTGGAAGATTGCTTTGTGAGGTCCGACAAACAATTACGAGAAAGGAGACACCCGGTATGCGAAGATAAGCATAATAGAGGCGGAGGGGATAAAAGGTGTCGGGGTGGGGGGTCAGGGTCCTACGGACCGAAACAACACCCCCCTCCCCGACGCCCCACGTCCTCCCCCTCCGCCGCGTTTCCCCTCCCCGCGGCAACTATCCTCTATATTTATCGCAGGATCGTGTGTCCGCCACGGGTTCTCAAATTACTCCATTTTCTGACGTGTCCGCATTATCCGTTGCTTTATTGCGGTATTCAATTACGCGCTTTTTTCGCCGTATCGTTAGACGGGAAAATAGAAAATTCGGCCCACCTTAATTGCCCAAAAAGGTCAGCCTCGGATTACCATATAAATTGGCTTCGACCTTTTTTTCCACCGGACATTTACATTTTATGGCGCGTTTCGTCATTCGTCATCGGACGCGCCGCGGTGTAAACATTTTTATGGGGATTCAAAGAGCAACTTTTGGTCTAGTTTTTTTGTAGATTGCATGGGGAAGTTGAAAATAATATGTATATTGAGTTGGAAAAATCTTCATTTGAAAACACTTAAAAATTGTATAACATTTTAATTTAGAAAATACCTAATTTTGACTCGTATTTGTTATTTTAACTTCAGATATAAATAACTTTTGATTGGAACAAAAAATCAAAATTTTGTTCTGCAGAAATGTGTAAAAAGGTATGAAGATTAAGGTCGAAACACAATTTTTTCAAAATTTTGAAAATTGGGTTTAGAATTTCGTCCCAAAAATAACCCTTTTGGAAATTTTTTTATTTATAAAATTGTTGTTTTCCAAATAAATTGAAAAATACTATCTGATCTTTTATTAGGACATTAAGGATTATTAGTGTCCAAAATTTCAGATCGATTAATCCAAAATTGTGGATTTTAGCTATTTTGCTGAACAGTCCCCTTATATATGAATCTCTTGTTTTAAATTACATTATCTGAATTTTCATATATTATCAAAAAAATATATAGCGAAACTTTATTGTACAATTTTTTTTCTTATTCTGGAATCGTATACAAATTTCAAAGAATTCCTTCATTCGATCTTCTAATGAAAAATTATGTTATTTTGAGGTGAATCCAAATTATTACCCACAAAAATTTCAGTTAATTTCCAAAACATCGTGGCATTAGCCTTTGTATCAAAACGCACTTTTTCACAAAGCTCATACTTTCGAGATCAAAGCAGGATTCTATTATATATATAGCCTCTAAAACATGCTTTTTTCGTGCTTTTTAATATGCCGTTTAAAGGGATCCATTACAGTAAGAACGTTTGTTTTCTGAATACGAATCTTTTCATTATGATGCAAAATCTTAGAGTAAAGGAAATGCGAGAGAAACACGGTCGACGTGAGTGATAGTGATTTTCCTTTTTGGGCCGACGTTAACTTTGAACTCGGATCGCTTTTATTACAAAATTCACGTTGTTTCAGTTTGCTCACCGTGAATTTGCATGAATTAGTTTTTCGGACGCAAAGTGCAGGGGAATTAAATAATTTGCTATTTTGATTAAACTTGTTTTCCATGCATTTTTTTGTCCGAAACAAAAAAAATGTATTCAAAATTCAGAAACAACTTTAATATTCGTGAAATAAAGTAAATTGTTAATGTCGTATTGAAAAACTCTAAAAACATACAAATATACTTTTATTGCAGGAAATGTAACCTGTAAAATGTTAGTTTTCATGTCGAAAACGTAAACGTGTATTTTATAACGTTTTATAAAACTTTATCATTCATTTTATTCCACAGCGTTTGTAAAATAACTAAATTCACGTCGTTAAATTAGTTGTAAAAAGTTTTGTATTCAAACTGTAATCTATATATTACAACGCGACCAAAGTCAGAAATGCGAAATTGAAAGAAATTAACTAACTAATTATAAGGAAAAACTGATTGCAAGTTTATATCTAAGAAAAGAACTTTTATTCGAAAAAAATTCAGCAAAAAATTGCGGAAGGATATTGCAAAGTCTTCAAACGAAACGAGCTTTTGAAAGTATTAAAACAAGAGTCTTGTTTGAGGACACAGTTTCAAGTGACTTTTTCGCGAAAAAACACTTGAAAGGCACTTTTTGAAAACTGTTTCTGAAAAGTTTTTTATGTTGATCATTATGAAAATGTTTGAATTTAAAAGGTTATGGGCCCAGCGAGCAAAAATGAATAATAAGTTATATATTATTTTGATGTTGATAAAAATCTATAATTTTTTTTACGTTTTCAAATGATTTTCAAATACTTCATACAAAATGTATAATGATTTTCTCAAACTCAAAATTTTACTATATTTTCGAAAAATTTGACAAGTCAAAGGTAAGTTTATTATATTTTTCAATAAAAGTCACGAGTCAGAACAGGTTTAAAAAAAATTGAAAAATTGAGATTTAAAATTTAAATTTTGGCGGGAGATTTCAAATACTGGAAAAAATAATCTTTTTCCGAGACAAAAGTTTATATCTTCAGTGAAATTAAAAAGTCTTGAGTCAAGATTCATTCATTTTCATTCAAGATTTTAGATATTCAGGCAAGATTTTACATCTTGACTCAAAAGTACGGTTATGAAAACTCTGATGAAATGAAAACCATGAAAATTAATGAAAACTCAAATTTGAATTTCAAATTTGAATATTTTAAAATTATACTATAAAAACCGAAATTCAAACTTTGTGCTATCGTAGTTTTTCGAGTGATTGTCCTCTCAAACCGGAACAGCCGATTGCGTCACCGACCAAAACCGATCCGAAAAGCTCGGTTGATAGCCCCTGTAGAGAGAGAACCGGTTAGCGTAGCGAGAGGGAAGTTTTGTTGGAAAGAGACGGCGATAAAACGCGGCGCTTTGAAGCTCGGCTTTAATAATAATAAGCCGGCGGAAAAAGCGTCGGGCCGTTTGCGCGTCGCGGTCCTGAGGCCGCGTTTATCGGCGGCCGATTGAATTAGCGCGGCGCCTGCGCGCGAGCCCAATCGCCGGCACACGTCGGCGCATTCCGGGCGGACCGGTCCGCGACGGGATTAGACAAAGGCCCCTTCCTAATATGTCCTTTCGTCGCGGCCGCCCGTATTCTTCATGCCACTCCAATTACGACCGGCCGCGCGCTTTATTGCTTTGATTATGTCGCCAGACGGATCGATACTCGATGATGAATAGATGCACTTACAAAAATATCAATTCCCACAATTTTGAATCAAACGAGAAGAGTAAAGTTCAAACTGATGGTCTGAATTTTAGAAGATTTGTGTCTGAGATTTAGACAATAAGAAACTACAATTCAAGCTATGAATGTCTGGATTTCAGATCATTGGTGTCTGGGATTCAGACGATAAGACATTAAATTTCAGATTGATAGTCTGAATTTCAGATGATTTGTGTCTGAGATTCAGACGATAAGACATTTAATTTCAGATTGATAGTCTGAATTTCAGATGATTTGTGTCTGAGATTTAGACAATAAGTAACTGCGATTCAAGCTATGAATTTCTGAATTTCAGATGATTGGTGTCTGGGATTCAGACGATGAGACATTATATTTCAGATTGATAGTCTGAATTTCAGACGATTGGTGTCTGGGATTCAGACGATAAGACATTAAATTGCAGTAAAATGTACAAACTTAAAATTTAATTTTTTGTTTACTTTTTAATCATTTTTTAAATCAGTAGTACTCGTTCTATCTCTTTCTAACTAATGCAATTAGAAAGAGATGAGAACATTATCAAAAAAGAAAATATCCATGTAGCTATTTAAATTTTCATTACACCTTTCCTCTTGTTCTCAAATTACCAATTCCAAAAATTGTTAAATTCCGTAAACCGACAAAATTGTTTTCCATTTTCGCCGTAAGAGGGCGTGTCGCCCGAAACGGCCTGTCGCGACGCCGCGCAAGACACCCTAAATATTCATTAAAGTTCGGCGGACGTCGATGCGATTATCGAGCGGCCTGAAAATAAGCGGCGGAAAAGTCGGACGAAACGTGACGGGGTTTAATCAGGCCGGACGCTAAGCATACCGGGTGTGAGCGGCTTTTTCGGGCCGCCGGCGCAAAACAATTCGCCGGCGCTTATCGACGCCGGGCGCCGCGATTTATGCAACGCCGGTTACATTCGGGCGCGCGGGCTCATGCATATCGCGATGCCGGGCCAACTTCTCCTCCGGCTATGAGTTGTTACTTCGAGGCATGCACGCCGCCTGCATATGCATGCGCCCGTGCAAAGAACGCCAACCCCCCTTCCCCCTTCACCCCCCTACTCCCCCCCGTTGCAAGTTCGACTCCAGTCTCCTTTGCCGCATCTCTTTGACGCGAAGATTTTATCCGAAGAGATTGCGTTACATGTTATCTTTCGTTTGAAAAAAAATTCGCTCGAACCTTGTAAAAATATTTTTTGCATATATAGATGGAAAGTGTATATAGATTGGTTTTACATGCTCTATTTACTATAAATACGTTTTTTTACTTGTTTTATGTATTATATTTTACAAAATGGTAGACAACCAAGGAAAACTTAAAGTACTATATCTGTCTTTATCTAATGCCATGCATTAGACAAAGACAGACATATATTTCGTTTGAACTATTTGTCTGTTTCTAACATTTTTTCTTTTTTTCATGTTTGTTTCTCTCTCTCTTTCACATAATTTAAGGTAATGTCAAAAAGTCCTATATAATGCTGTCTTTATACAACAAATTACTTTTGATTGTAATTTTGCAATGCAAATTTTTCGAAATTTTATCAGTTTTCCGAAAGAAACTAACAAAATATGAATATTAACTTAAAATGTTATTTCTAAATACAAAAGCAGAATGTTTTCAAGATTTTATTATCGTGTCATCTCTTTCTAACTAATTGTTTTAGACAAAGACAGCATGAGAAGTAATTTTTCTTGGTTTTCAATCAGGTTGTCTTTGTCTAACTAATATAATTAGAAAAGGATAGAAACTTTCATTTTCTGAAATATGCCACTTTAATATATTAAATAGTTTCACCTTTTTTTTACTAATAAACTTGGACAAAGACAAAATTTTTTCAAAAATTTAATAAATTTTTGAAAAAAACTCACGAAACATAAATATCAACTTAAAACGTAACCTCTTAATACAAAAGAAGAATATTTTCGACATTTTATTATCGTGCCATCTCTTTCTAACTAATGGATTTAGACAAAGACAGCATGATAAGTAATTTTTCTTGGTTTTTAACAAATGTATCTTTGTCTAACTAATATAAGTAGAAAAGGATAGAAATTTTCATATCCTAAAACATGTCATTTTAATATATGTGATGGTTTCATCTTTTTCTATCTAATGAATTTAGACAAAGACAGTGCGATTAATGATTTGTTTGGGATTCTCATCGTCGTATCTTTGTCCAACTATTATAAGTAGAAAAAGATAAAAATCTTCAGATTCTGAAATTTGTAATTTGTATATGCCTAATCGTTTTATCTTTTTCTAACTAATGCATTTAGACAAAGACAGTGAAATAAGTAATTTTATAAATGTTTTATTTGTCGTATCTTTGTTAAACTAATATAATTAGAAAAGGACAAAACCTACAAAGTATGAAACATGTATTTTCAAAATATATAATCATGTCATCTCTTTCTAACTTATGAATTTAGACAAAGATAGTTCCATAAGTCTTTTTCTATAATTTTTTATCCTTTAAATTATCAAATATTGATTTTTTATACAAAAAACTACGATTTTGCAATCCAATTATTGAAAAATCCATCACTTGAAAAACAATTCTCCAACCCTAATCCTCCCCGTGAATTATGAAATATCACACATTTTTCCGAAACCGCGTTCGGAAAATTCTTCCCGAAATGTCGCCGGCCGAAATTCTCGGCTCATTGAGTCTAGTTCCAGAATTTATGAAGCCGACTGCCACTTACGTAACCGTGAAACAATTTCGGACGGAATTATCCGGCGTGATTAAAACTTTTTCGGTATTCGCGGTCGTCGACGGGCGGAGCGCGAACGTCCGATATCGGGCGCGATAAAATGCGCGTGCATAGTTCTCGCGAACATTTTATTCATTATGGATCGTTTTTTCAACTATACGAATGGAAAATTCAAGTTAATATGCGAAATTCTTCATATTCGTTTTATCTATCTTTGTCTAACATATCTAATCAGAGAGAGAGAAAGATAGATAACAAATATAATGAATGTTTCTATCTTTTTCTAATCGGGATCATTAGATAAAGATAGAAATATGACAGTTTTTCAAAAACTGTTTTATGGTGTATCGAGATATGTTATTTTTAATTTTATTATGTCTATCTTTATCTTACTCATCTGGTTAGAAAAAGATAGATATATACCAAGTCTGCAAAGTTTATATATATCTATCTCTCTCTTTCCAATAACATTAGATAAAGACAGATATACCTCTAGATAATCTCTTGAAAATATATATGTCTATCTCTCTCTAACTAACGGTGTTAGAAAAAGATAGATATATACCAAGTCTGCAAAGTTTATATACATACATCTCTCTCTTTTCAATAACGATAGATAAAGACAGATATACTTCTAGATATTCTCTTGAAAATATATATCTATCTCTCTCTAACTAACGGCGTTAGAAAAAGATAGATATACAACAGTGTAAAATTTATAATCTCTCGTTCATTAGGGATATTTATTCGAATTATCCAAATCGGGTTCCGTAAAACCGTAGTTAACGAAACTTGCAACAAAGTTGGCCATCCGCGTAAAACACTTCGACTCCTGTTTCGCTAATAGGATCAGCGGATCGAGAAATTAGGAAATCCTATTAAAAGACTCGTCCACTCAAATTCCGATCGGTTCGGACCCCGAGTTTACGTGCATTTAATCTTGGCCTTTCGCGCAATTATGCAAATACTTCGCGAAACGCGCGCAGCGAAAAGAAATTTAATACTTCGGATGCGCGATATATGTAAATGCGGCCGGCAGATGTAACGGATATAATTAAAATTTGAATGAGAACGAAAAAAAAAAAAATGGCGCATTCAGGGGCCGTAATTTGTGCGCGGAGTTTACATACAAATTCGATATCAGTTTGCCGTGTTCCGAAAACTCCGAGGACGTGGCTTTTCGTACGGAATTCTATCTACAAAGTAACGCCTGCAATATTAATAACGAGAAATTGAAAATGTTTTTCAGATGGCTGCGAGAACAAAAAATGTGACTTCTACGCGGAATGCGAGAGCGACAGCGCCGGCGAGGCGCAATGCGTCTGTCCGGACGGCTGCGAGGATTCGGTGAGTCATTGTTCATTTTTGAGGACGAGTGGAGGTTTGGCGTTTCGGGGAATCCCCTGAAGAGAAGAATACGAAGTTTGCACGAGAAAATAGAAAAATTACGTTTGTTGGAGATTTTGATCGTTCTGTCCTTGTCTAACTGTATAAGTTAGAAAGAGACAGAAGGATGAAAATTTGTATAAATTGAAATAACCGTCATTAGTTAATATTAGGAGAAAATAGAAAAATTACGTTAATTGGAGATTTTTATCGTTCTGTCCTTATCTAACTATATAAGTTAGAAAGAGATAGAACGATGAAAATTGTTGAATTTTGAAATAACCATCATTAGTTAGCATTACATATATTTTTCACAAATTCCCTAGTGTAAAATAAGAAAATTTGAAAAAACATCGTAGTTATGAGATTTTTCTCATTTCGTCCTTGTGCAGCTTTATAAATTAAAAAAAATTATATATCTCACGTAATCACATTTATAATTATTATTTCTGAGGAACAAATGCAGTTGAACACAACGATAATTCAGCAGATTTACAAGATTTAACTATTTTTGTCGTTCTATCCTTGTTTAACTAAGCAAGTTAGAAAGAGACAGAACGATGAAAAGTCTTGTTTATCAAAATTATGATCATCTATTATGAATTTTATTTTTAAAAAATCTGATGGAAAATAATGAAACTTATTGTAAGAAAATATTGTAGTTTGAGATTCAAAGATTTTTCTCGTTTTGTCCTTGTCTAACTTTGGTTTAAAAAAAGATAGATAGAGTGGAAACAATTTTTTATTTAACATTTTTTGTGATGCAATATAACTATATTCCAGAACTGCAATTTTTAACGAATTTTGTCGTTCTGTCCTTGTCCATCTTTCGAAGTTAGAACGAGAGAGACCAATGAGAAAATGTCTCCTAATGATTTTGAACACTCATAAAGGTTTTTTGAACTTTTTCATTGAAGACTTTTTGACAAAAAAAACGTCCTGAAAAAAATATTTTGACCCTTAATCATAAAAATAAAAAATGTTCATCATTCTATCCTTGTTCACTTTCTTATAATAGAAAGAGACAGAACATTGAAAAATCTTGGAATCATGTCATATTATTGGAAAATATCCCTAGTTTTATGATTTTCTAATGAATTGTCCAAAACTAGATCAAACCAGGAAAATTGCAGAAAACATCGAACCCTCAGAAAACATCGAACCCTCAGAAAACTTTTTGGAACACACAAAACTAACATATCGTCAATTTTTAATAGAACAAATCTCTGACAACGAAAATAAACGAAAACCTCCTGGAAAAAAGGATCTGATCTTAAATTACAAAAATACGGAACTGTAATCATTCTGTCCTTGTTTATTTTTATGTATTAGAAAAAGACAGAATGATAAAAAATCTTTAAATGATTTCATAAGATTAAAAAATATCCCTAGTTTTCGTCTTTTTATTCTAATTCTATTTTTTGAAACTAGACAAAACCAAGAAAAATACATACAACATCAAAACCTCCAAAAAACCTTTAGGAACACACAAAACCAACAAATCGTCAATTCTCAATAGAACAAATCTTCGAGAACAGAAATAAACAATTCTAATGGAGTGGCCGATTTCTGACGGTTGAAAATCCGCGTTCACTTATCATGCGGGGGATCACAATTTTTTGCAGCCACGAGCGGCCGGATGAATGATGCGACGAGCCTTAAAAGATTCATTCGGCGAAACCCCGCAACTCGCGGCGCCGTTGAATTTTTCAAGGCACGTTCGCCCGCGAAGTAAAAATGCCAAGATTTCGAGTTATTTGTCGCACTTTGCACACGTAAGGGGGATACGTCCCGTTTATCCCAATATTTACCCCCTAAAGTGATTACCCGGATACTCGGCGGCGCAAATTCACTCAGCGGCGCTATAAAAAGGACGGAGACTGCTGATTGATTTTCATCTGTCGCGTATCCGCAAATCAAATTTCGTCGTTTGCTTCGGATCAACTTGAAACGAAACCTGAAAAGCAATATTTCAAGATTTCTTATTATATTGTCTCTTTCTAACTAATTGATTTAGACAAAGATAGTGCGATAAGTAGTTTTTCGTGATTTTTAATCGTTGTGTCTTTGCCTAATTAATATGATTAGAAAAGGATAGAAATTCGAACATTAAAATACAATTTTTAAGAATTTGTATCGTTTTATCTCTTTCTAACTAATTGATTTAGACAAAGACAGTGCGACTAGTTGTTTTTCGTGATTTTTAATCTTCTGTCTTTGTCTAACGAATATAATTAAAGATAGCAAATTTGAAAATTGAAATGAAAAGTTCAAGATTTATGATCGTATCATCTCTTTTTAACTAATTGATTTCGACAAAGACAGTGCGATCAGTAGTTTTTTGTGATTTTTTATCATTCTGTCTTCGTCTGACTAATATGATTAGAAAAAGATAGAAAATTTGAGTATTGAAATGCAATTTTCAAAATTTCTGATCGTTTCAACTAATTTATTTAGACGAAGACAGTGCGATAAGTCAGTTTTAGAGATTTTTAATAGTTGTGTCTTTGTCTAACTCATATAATTAGAAGAGGATGGAAACTTTTTATTATTGAAACTACACTTTTAAGATTTTTATTGTTTCATCTCTTTCTAACTAATTCATTTAGACAAAGACAGTGCGATAAGTCATTTTTTCAACATTTTTAATTGTTGGGTCTTTGTCTAACTAATGTAATTAGAAAAAGATAAAAGCATAATTTGAAAAAACAAACTATAATTCTCAAATTGTTTTCTATCTCTTTTCAACTTATCATATTAGACAAGGACAGAACATTAAAAAACCTCTCATCTTTGTCTAACTATCACAATTAAACAAAGACAAACGAACTATTACATTAGTTCACTACTCGAAAGTTTATTTTGAGACAAGGAGTCACTTTAACAAGTGGAACATCTGCCATGCGAACCAAGTTGCCGGGTTTTTTATTGGAAATTTGAATTCGTTTGGCTGGTCTCAGACGCTCAATTGCAGTACATCAGGAACTAACTGGAACATCCTTTACCCTCTTTGGCAGACTACCCTACTTCGAACGACCAGACATCTGAATTAGTCGGTGGCAACTAAAGGATAGTCGATAGAACTTGAACAGGACGTCAATTATTCCACACTAAATAGCTGCAAAAAAACAAGACGAAGGAAAAGAGGAAATCTAAAAAACACGAGTTCATTTTGAGGAATGCATTATTCTATTGAAAAGAGTGATGTAATGTTGTTTGTCTTTGTTTAACTAATGGAAATAGACAAGGATAAATGAATTTGTGAAAATGTTTTGTCTTTGTTTAACTTATAGAGTAAGACAAAGATAGAATGATGGAATAAGATATTGAAATTTTCTGCGAATGTCTTTGTTTTGTTTTTCTGTCTTTGTTTATCTTATATAGTGAAACAAAGATGGATAATATGTGCATTTTTCGTCCTTTTTTATTTGGACAAGGATAACAACATTTTACAGTAATGAATTTCAATGGTGATTTTTAGAAAGAGTAAAATTCATTAGTTAGTAATATTTCTACCCTTGTCTAACACATGCTGTTAGAAAAGGACAGAACCATGAAAATCCTCAAATCTCGTAACTTTATAGCAACGAACGGGACAATTATAACTGCAAAGAATGCATACTTTGACGAACTAATGGAGGCCACTCATTGGTGAACAGCGGCTTAGCGGAATCGATTAAATCCAATAGACGAGCTTTGTTCCGCCGGAAGTTAAATTACGCCCAAACAACGTACACGTTAGAGCCCGCAGATACCATTTTCATGGAAATTTCCGACATATCTAGATCCACCTAATTGATACGTAATCGATACGTTTCAATATTTCCTCTTAGACGCGCTTCTCGAATAATTTATGACTAATTTCAATCTCTGGAGGCCGGGTTAATTGAAATTACAAGGGATCTCGGCGACGCGTTCGCCGATTCTATAATGCTCGCTCGATTTATGTTTGAGGTCCAAAAAGAGATCATTTTCATTTTTATTCGACATCCTTTTATCTGCACTGACAAAGAACTACACGATTTGATCATTTTTATCGTTCTATCTTTGTCTAACTGCATGAGTTAGAAAGAGACAGAACGATAAGAAGTAATCTTATGGTATATATTAATAAATTTTTCAAACGATCTAATTAAAGATTCATCAGTATGTCTATCTTCGTCTAACACTATTGGTTAGACAAAGACAGAACGATAAAAAACTAAAATCATGTTGAAAATTTTGATCTTTCAGTTCTTGTCTTCGTTTAGAGGTTAGAAAAGACGAAAATATCAAAAAAACCTAAACAATTTGCATTAAATATGTTGCATTAATTGATTAATCAATCTATCCTTGTCTAATGCTATGTGTTAGACAAAGACAGACCGACTAAAAAATGTTGTAATTCTGATCCCACTGGAACGACGCACTCGCGAATTCCAATTAGAACTAATGCAGTTGCTATTTACTCGTTTCCTCGCCCCATCCCTTTCTACCTGTTCGCCTGACATCGCCTTCGACGGATTACATTACTTCGCTATGTTTCGCCTTATAATTGCGCCAAGACAACGCATTTGCGAGCCGAGTCTTATCAAATACCATTGTTGACTCGAATTTTCTAAACGAATTAGTTCAAAGTAATTCTCAAAGCGCGGTATGAAAATTAACAAAATGTATAAGTCGATGTTCCGAACTTCTGTCTTTGTCTTGCATTATCGAATGAAAGTCGAGCGTCCTTTTCTACGACCTATTATCGAGCTACATTAAGTCGGTAATTAAAAGTTTTTCGAACGAGTAAAAGGCGTCTTGGTTCGGCTCAAAAATGAATTCCCCGCGTAATTTGTTTAATAATTAACTTTGAATGAAAATTTATTCATGTTGATCCAGTTGGCAAAATTTGACGTAACGCAGTTATTCTGTTTAGAAGTTATCGCGATTTCAATATCCCAATTAAAACTTGACGATGGCAATAAGGAAGATTGTCTGCCTGATTAATTGATTGCTGGCATTAAGATATATGATTTTCTTGATTGGCGACTGTTTTGGTGCTCTATAGATGTCTAAATCAAATTTAATTGCTTCGAATCGATTATTAATTAGATTGAGTCAACAAACCGTTGATACTAAATCATTATATATTACTTCAAAAGCATAATGAAAGTCAATCAAATTTGTTACATTTCATTGAATTTATATTTTTGAATTTTTGAATTTTCCCGCCATGCTGAATCATTTCCTTTTTAATTTACTTCCCGCGAATTTCCCGCGATTTTATTGATTTTATTTTTTTGAATTTCCCGCCATTTCTAAAATCAATGATTTAAAAATCTAATTTTCCCGCCAATTCCAAATTTAGTTTCCCACAATTTTTCAAATTTCATTATTTTGAATTTTCCCGCCCTTTCTGAAAACAACAATTTGAAATTTCTATAAATTTTCCCGCCAATTCCCATTCTTAAATTTCCCGCAATTTTTTAAATGTAATTTTTACAAATATTCCCGCCAATTTAAAAATTAAAATTCATAATCTAGTTTTCCCGCCAATTTCAAGTTTTAAATTTCCAGCTGATAACAACTTTTTAATTTTGTATACTTTCTACGTGCAACAAGTAAACCTATCTCGAAAAATGTAACGTCGACTGGAATTACATTTGGACTGTGATATTAATAAATGATTTCGTGAAAATTGCAGACCCAGAACCCCCAAGGAGTCTCGACAAAAGTTTGCGGCTCAGACGGAATAACTTATGCGAACGAATGTGCCCTGAAAAAAGCTTCCTGCGACGCTCAGATGCTCATTGTTGTCAGCTACAAAGGCGGATGTGGTGAGTGTAGAACGATTTCTGAAACAGAATACGTAAAATGAAGTATTTATAACCAGAATTTGACCAGGGTAATACGTTACGACACTTTTCTATCATTCTGTCTCTCTCTAACTCGTGCAGTTAGACAAAGACAGATAGATGTAAGTGTCGTAACTTGAACATTGCAATAGAAAAAAATATGAAAAATGCGTTGAGGTAAAGTTGTAGAAAACTATTGCTATCTCTCTCTTACAAATGCTATTTGACAAAGATATATATATAAAGGTGGAATATCGATTATTCTATCTCTCTTCTTACAAACTATATAAAACAAAGACAAAAGATACAAGTTTTGAATATAGAAATCTTGATTAAGATATTCCACTCCTTTATCAGACTGTCTCTTTCTAACATATGGTGAAAGAGAAAGATAGATATACTCCTAAATATCCATTTTTTGAACTATTGAATAAGATATGGCAGTTTTTCATAGCTCCATCTCTCTCTTTCACACGTGATCAGACAAAGACAGTCAGATAAGTCTCGTTTCCCATTAAATTAAACGGAGAGCGATAAAAACTCGAAATAGTTCCGAGCAGATCGGGACTAAGCAGGGTGCGAAAAAATGTAACAAGTTGGCACGACGTTTGTAGAATTGTGCACGGGTGTGGAATGCGAGCATGGCGCGCGCTGCGTGGCAGGTGTCTGCGTGTGTCCGAAAACTTGTCCGGAGCACTCGAGCGAGCCGGTCTGCGGTAGCGACGCAAAAACGTACCCGTCCGAGTGCGAACTCCAGCGAGCAGCCTGCGAGAGAGACCCGAAACTGCCGTCGCCGCTGCAAGTGATTTTCTACGGCGACTGCGGCGAGAGATTCGCCGTCGCTGCGCTGAGTAAGTTTCGCCGGCCTAATTAGCCCTCGCGCAAAAAATTGATAAACTACTTTTTTGTCGCAACTTTTGTTGTTAAAAAGTACGAATGACTCAAACTTCGTGGTTGAGATTTGCATATGGCTGCAAATTAGGGCTGCGGGGTGTAATAGACGTTTAATGGGGATTTTTTGTCTTTTTCTGACCAGTGGTGTTAGACAAAGATAGATATACCAGATTGTCAATTTTGAAACAAGATATGCCACTTTTTCATAGTTGTGTCTCTGTCTTACTCATCACATTAGACAAAGACAGATAGATCAAAGTCTTAAAACCTCCAGT
>JABFPQ010000129.1:0-15177 GCA_022817265.1 Masnerella sp. ZL-2020
ATTTCTACATTTATCGCTAAGACGGTGGAGTATGAGCACTTTGCAGAAACACGTACAAGGGGTTTCTAATTGAATTGAAACCTTCAAATTTAACAACGCGAACAGTGCTCAAACCGTGGCAACTTAAAGTAAATTAGAATTTGCATCAGTTTGTAGTTCTGTTTTCCGCATAATTACGAACATACATCAACAAAACACTTTTCATTAGACATGGATTTGCAGATTTATAAACTTCGACAACCCAACGCCTCTTTACTCGAGTTATCTCCAGTAATTGAAAAAGTATTTTTTCGGAAAAATATCTCACATGTCAATTTTTATTAAAAAACCAAAATAATGATATTAACTTTAATATCTAAATGTGGTTTTTAATTTTTTAATAAACTCGATCATTTATCTCAGAAAATCCGCGATGAAAAATTAAATTAATAAAGCGTTTGAATTTCCCTCATGTCTGTTCTCGTATATTTTCTCTCAGTGTATTGAATTCTTATTCGAAAAGTCAATTTGAAACTAATATATCATGCTACTGACAACGACTAGTTGATCACTTTATGAATTAATACAATACTGCGTTGATGTTGTGCTCGAAAAAGAAAACTGAAGATTAAGATTTATGGGATACTTTATCATGTATTATTTGAATCCTTGTCCTTCCATCGTAATTATGATTTCATCGTTTTGCACATCTGGAGACGGAAGGATTATTCCATTGGCTGCGATAAAACATTTATATACGAAGTAGACTGGAAAGAGAAAGAAAATGCAATTCAACGGGATCTCCTCGTGAATTCTCTCACAATCTCTCGGGTAACTGTGGAAACCGATCGATTGTATTAGATTATAATGATTGAACATAAATCTCGAATTTCGTAATAAGCTTTTTTCTTAATAATGCATCCGGCAGATCACCGTATCATTGTGCGCCTGCAATTATGATAATTTATGCCTTTTTCATGATGTATTTTTATTCCAACGTTTTAGCGAAATTTGCGGGTAATTTTCGTGGCGTTTATTTAGGTTTTTTATGCTGAAATAAAACATGATTTCTTGCTTGAATGTGTTATATTTATCATTAGATATTGAAGTACAAATTTAAAATTTCTCGTGATTAAAATTTCGTAAAAAATTAGATTTTTTCGCAAATTTACAAAAAGTGTAATCAATTTATCAAGCTGCTATTTTTTTCAGAATTTTTACTCTATTTTTTTCTTTCTAGAGTTTCTATTCATTTTTACAAATGAAATTTTATATGACAATATCCAAGTTTATATGACAATATTTCTTTCCAATCTTCACGTAATTTCGTTGTTCACATTTTTTGGGGAGTATAAAAAGTCACACACATGCCTCATTTGTATAATACATACACATTTACAGCAAAAAGTGGTGTTTTAATTTTAATCATTCTTGTAGCGATTATAATACGCTCGAAAAGACATACAATTTTAAACTTCGTTTTACACAGGAAAACACTTTCCATCATTTCCTTTCAGAATACTTTTTTGTACCACTTTTTGCTGTACTATATCTGTCATCTTTTGAATAAAAGATTTAACTTCATCTTTAGTAAAACTTAACTCATCTTTCATTGAGTTTTGTCAATCCGAAATATTTAGTTGCAAATTTAGTTGGTAGAACAAAAACTAAATAATTTTTATTGAGAAACGATAACAAATCTTGAAGTTCATTTTGGTACTTTTTTTCATACTTTTTATAGTTCACATGTGACTCTTGAAAGTCACATGTGATCGTAGAAAAAATACGTATATATTTACATGTACTACTAGAAAACATCGACTTTATTGATACAAATATGTGCAGAGTTATAACACAATCTTTATCATCGTCGATTGAGCGGTACAGCGTTTGCGAAACCTGTTATCAATGGTTCGAACGGGCGCGTCACCTGCGCAATTGCCGACAAAGAATGTGTTTTTCATACCCCGTGCCCTCTAACAAAGGGTCGACCGTTTATTCGGAAGTCATAGCGACGCTCAAGAGCAGCCGCTCCATCCTATCACCTTTCTCCGAAAGAAACGGCATCGCTCTTGATAACACGTCGCGCACATAAAAAACGCAGGTGATTCTCGCAGCCGGGAAATCCCGCCCTGGCATGGTTACCTCGGATCTCGCCGTGATGTGTTACGAGGCTATAAACTTCGGCACGGAATCATGCCAGACATTTCTCAGATTAACCCCATCTTTCTCGCAACTCCTTTGCCAAACTCGTGATGCCCTATGCTGATTTGTATCAAAAAATATACTGCCGGCTTACAACGGCAACAATTTTCCCGACGTTTTTATTGGATCGCAACGGCGTGTGTACATTTCATCAAACAAATGCCGTATCGAAAATGAAATTTTCCGATTGCTATTTTGTTTGGGGAATTTTCGCAAGGCGGGATTTATTGGGAGGATGTATCTAAAAGAGAAGTCCTGATAAATCGGTAGTTTGTAAATTTGTTAAATGGTTTTATTTTCTTTTTTGTTTTTGCTTTTGTTTTGGTTTTTGATATTTGCTTTTTCTGTTTTTGTTTTTTTTTGTTTTTGTTTTTGTTTTTCGTTTTTTCTTTTTGTTTTCGTTCTACATTTTTTGTCTTTGTGTTCGTACGTTGTTTTTATTCTTTGTTTACGTTCTTTGTTTACGTTATTTGTTTATGTTCTTTGTTTTTGTTCATAGTTTTAGTTCTTTGCTTTCGTTCTTTGTTTTTATTCTTCATATATGTCCTTTGTTTTCGTTCGTTGTTTTGATTCTTTGTTTACGTTTTTTGTTTTCGTTATTTGTTTTTATTCTTTGTTTTTATTCTTTGTTTATGTTCTTTATTTCGTTTCTTTTTTTCTGTTCTTTTTTTCGTTCCTTGTTTTCGTTCATTGTTTTTGTTCTTTGTTTTTGTTTTTTGGTTTTGTTTTTTGTTTTTTTTTGCTTTATTTTTTTGTTTGTTATTTTGGTAACAAGATCTATTTAAAAAATGTTATTTTTTAAGTCTATATTTTTAATGTCCAATTTCGAACTAAAGTTAATCATCATACCAATTGGTCTGGCATTTTATTTTCTGGTTATCAAGTATAGCGTGAAAATAATTTCGAAAGTATTATTAAACAAAATTAAATGCTGTAATTGACTTTAATAAATCATCAATGAATAGACCTTAAAAAATTGAGTTTTATAAAAAAAATTTATTCATAAAAATTGATCCCCACGATAAATTAAAAAGAATACAAAATATGACTTTCAAAACTAAGTTCAAATACAATATTTTTCTACAAAAAATCTCTATAAAATTGAATAAACATTCAGCAGATGACTAAAAACGGTTCGTTCTATTTTTCGTAGTAACAAGCTACGAAGCAAACAGTCGTTCGGCATTGAATTTTCGATATCGAGGTCTCGCGTTGCCGACGTATCTCAATTGCAGAACAAAGAGACAAGTTTTAATGCCATTTATGCGAGGAACTCATTCGCCGTGTTTTGTGCTCCGGTATTGGGGACGGGACATGAACTGCTGGGATTTTTGTGCCTCGTTACAGTACGAGATACTCGACCGAAGGTGGCCCGGAAGTTGCGCGCCAGATCGATGAAAGTCCTGGCGAGGTGAAATTAAACGATAAGCACTGTTCGAGCGTGTTTCGATGAGGGCTTCGGGTCTCATGACTCAAACACGTCGAAAATAACGGCTGTAACAACGGGATTAATTAAATTCGCATAGTACCAAATTACTTTGCCGTTACAGTCAAGCGTGTGTCGTTAGAGAAATAATTGTTCCACCACTTGCTCTTGCTGCACAGATAATTTGTTATTCCAATTCCCTTGTACCGTGTGCGAAGGTTTGTTGTAATTAAACCTGATCAGAATTGTTTGGTATTATGACGTTTTGAAACGTTTTGCGATGGAATTTGGAGTCAATTTGAGTCAATTTGTGTGTAGTGGTTTTAAGGATTTTGACTCCTGACAAAAATTGGTTCAAGAGAAAAAAGTCGATGATATTAAATTTGATATCGGCTACTTTAAATAAAACGGTCCAAATTTAAAAATTTGTTTAAAACGGTTTCAGTTTACGATTTTAGCCAGAACTGTCCTCGTTTAAGATCCTTGTTAGAACTGCCCTACTTTAGTTTTTCTAAATTACGATAACTAAAAATCAGTGATATAAAGTTATTTATGTTAGCCAAAAAACCAAATTTTTCGTCTCAACTGCGATAACTAAGAATTAGTGATATGAAGTTATTTATTGACGTGAAACAAGTTCAGCGCCAAACAACTCCAAACATGTAGCTAAGAATTAATTCTAGTTTTGAAAATTTGGTGGTCCTTAAAAGGACCGTTGACTTGAATATTCGGCCCGGTGAGGGGCTAGTCAAAAGTAGCTTTTAAAAGAGCTGTTTGGTTTACCCTGAAAAGTTAAAACAAATGATTAGTTTCCAAAACAAAGTTTACGACGAATATTTAATTTGCATGGTCGAGTCGGTCTTCTAATTTCGTTGGTTGGGGGAGTCGGCGACTTTTGCTTCACTGGAGATTTGGGCTCCGCTAGCGGATAACACTGCGGGGTAGTGATGAGGTCTATGCTGGACACGACCTTGGGGTCGGCGACCTTGGGCGGCGATGGAACTTGTAACGATGCCAGGTAGTTGTTCAGTTCGCGTTCTAATCGGCGGTCCCGAATCTGCAACTCCTCTGTTTCCCTCCGCTGTTTTATGCGTTGCCTTCTGCGACGCCTCCGAATTGTTTTCAAATACCTTCGGTTAGGTGACCGAGGTACCGACTGACCTTGTGACTCCGTACTGAATTATTTGGTTTTCAGACAAGCAGGCGCTCGTTCGAAAACGGCCTTGGACCTATGCTTGTCCTTCCACCGTTTGTTGTGGGGTTAGGAAAGGAAAGGATATCGTGATTTATTAAGTTGGCCTTGAAAAAGACCGATTTGTTTTGATGAGCCTTTAAAAAGGCTGTTCACTGTTGTAAGCCTGAAGACGGCTCAGCCGGATCGCTGGAATCGCCCAGCCGGGCAAACACCGGATGGCTGGTGAAGCTCGAGTGCCGGGTTACTCGCGTCCGATGTGTATCCGCCTTGAGTTATTCGCCTTTTGGTATTCGCCTTTTGGTTCTCCTTGTGGTCCTCACTGTAGCACCGTCGAAAGACAACTGAGGCCGACGCAGTGTGCCGCACCGATATTTATACCGCGCCGTAGCGCGGACCGTGGAGAGGGGCGCTCGAACCCGCGCGCCAATCAGCGCTCAGCGGCAGCGAGACTGGCCCGGGCCGCGTAAGTCAGTCGACTTCCCCCACCCCGCTCGCACTAGCGAATCAGCGAGTAGTAACAAACCGACCGACTTTGTTGTACTTTTTTCGTAAGATGATGCAATATTGCATCATCTTGAACTTACGCGTGTCAATTCCCCCGGTTTTTAGAACGAAAAATGTACGGAAAAGTCATGTTCGACGCCGTAAATTGTATCGATGTGCGGGAATTTCTTGTGTCTCAATTTGATCGATAAGATTTTGTTCTTCCTTCTCGGAATCGCGGAGTTGTGAATTAGAAGGTTTTATTTGATCGATGTGATATTTTTGATTATTTATTAAGTAAATCTGATCGTTGATTTTCTCGGTTAACGTATATGGTCCATTCCACTTCGGGGCGAAGCCAGCATGAAACTTTTCTTTTGCTTTCGATAATGGATGGTTTTTTACATACACTTTATCTCCTACGTACAGATTGGTTTTGATATTTAATTTTTCGGGATACCTTTTGGCTAAGTATTTCTCTTGATTATCGGTGGCTTTTTGATGATCGTCTGAATTGACCAATGGAGTTACGTTTTTCTCCGCTCGCCATTCTCCCGGTCTTTTGATTGTTTTTCCGAATATTAGCTCACTGGGCGTTTTTCCAGTTGCCGCATTTTGTCGACTACGCAAGTTGAACAAAATTTTCGGAACATGTTTGTCCCACTCGTGGTGTTTACCTTCTTGAATTCTCGTTCTCAATCCTTTCTTGATCTCTTGGTTACGTCGCTCGGTCGGATTTGCCTGAGGGTGGTAATTCGGAGTTGTCCACGCTTCAATATCCCATTCGGCAAGCGTATTTTTCCACAGAGTACTAGAAAATTGAGGACCGTTGTCCGAGAGAATCGCCTGAGGATAACCAAATCGCGAAAACACTTCGTTCTCCAGCATTTGTAGGATTTGTGGTGTTTCTGAATTTCCCAGTGGGAAAGCTTCTGTCCATCGGGAGAACAGATCGGTTACAACTAGAAGAAACTTTTTTCCTCGGACACTGCGGGGGTATGGTCCCATAAGATCCACTGCGATCGTTTTCCATGGTGTTTTCGGTACATGAGGTCGTTGCACGCCCGTGCTCGCGGTTTTTCCTGCTTTTGTACAGCTGCAAACACGACATGTGTTCACGTGATCTCGGACTTCAGCGTTTATCCCTTTCCAGGTGAAATGTTTTTGTATACTGTTTAATGTTTCAGCTATTCCTGGGTGGCCCGCGTAAGTCGTTTCATGAAACTCGTACATCACACGTTCCCTCAATGCCTTCGGCACTAGAACAAGCCAAGAATCATTTTGTTTTTTGTAGAGGATTCCGTTTTCCACCTTGTAGTTTTCTACCAAACTTTTTTCAATTTGTGTCGGATTCTTCTTTTGGTAAACTGCATGCCATTTTGCGATTAACTCAATAATTTTCTCATCTCGCTGTTGCTCATCTGGAACATCTTGAAATATGTTGTTCGAATTTACGAACATCATTTGAGTTTCGTTTGTCGGAGGCAGTATTCGTTCTTCGTCAATTTCGTTCTCGTTGTAAATATCGTCTGGTCTTCGTGAAAGTGCATCAGGAAGTTCGTTGTTTTTTCCTGGGCAATGTTGGATCTCAAAGTCGAATTCTTGTAGTAGGATCGCCCAGCGGGTGAGTTTGGCGCGAGTGTCCTTGAGATGGTTCAGCCACGTCAGAACTTTGCTGTCCGTTCGTAAAATGAACCTCTTGTCCTCTAGATATCTTCGGTACTTCTTGATCGCCCAGATTATAGCCAAACATTCCTGCTCATTACAATGGTAATTCTGTTCTGTCTCATTGAATTTCGCGCTAGCGAAACTGATGATTTTCTTTTTCTTCTCTGGTGTCTCTTGATAGAGTACGGCTCCCATTCCAGATTTCGAAGCGTCGGTCTGTAAAATGAAAGTGTCCTTGTAGATTGGTCTATGAAGCACCAGGGGCTGCTGGAAAAGTTCCTTTGTTCGATCAAATGCTGCCTGTGATCTTTCTGTCCAATGGAATGCTTTCTTTCCTGTCATGTCCGTGAGTTCTGCGGTTACTTCGGAATAATGAGGCACGTACTCGCTGAGCCAATTGCATGTCCCCAGAAAACTCTGCAATTGTTTCTTGGTTTTTGGCGGTTCTGCATCAAGAATAGCTTTAACGCTGCGAGGTAGCGCCACATTTACTTCCTCTCGTACAGAGTGTCCTAGGTACTCAATTTCCCTTTGTCCAAAAATACATTTTTCAGCGTTCGGTGTCAATCCGTGGATTCGCAGTCTCTCGAAAATCAGCTGCAGATGTTGTAGATGTTCTTCTTCGGTTTTAGAGAATACGAGTATATCGTCGAGGTAACAAAAACAGAATTTTCCTATATAGCCTGTGAGAACGACCTGGCTCATAAGCCTCTGAAAAGTGTAAGGTGCGAACTTCAGACCAAACTGCATAACTCTAAACTGGAACGAACGACCATCTGGAGAAGAAAATGCCGTATATTCTTTTGATTCTGGCGACATGGGAATCTGCCAATATCCGCTTCTGAGATCCAATGTCGAGAATATTTTGGCAGGTCCAATGTCTTTTAATATGTCATGCATGAGGGGGATTTGCTGCACAGGGCCTTTCGTGTGTGGATTTAGTAATCTATAATCTACACAAAACCGTGTTTTGCCGTCCTTTTTCTTGGCTACTACAATTGGAAAATTGTAGGCCGAGTTAGATGGCTCAATTATGCCCGCATCAAGCATTTCTTTAATTTGTTCGTTTATCAACTTCTGTTTTGGAGGTGAGTATGGGTACGAAGGGACATTTATCACTGTTTCCTCTTTCAGCGCAATTCTGTGCGTGATTGAAGTAGTTTGGCGCATTTGGCGCGGCACGTCAAAAATCTCACCAAAATTGTTAATAAGTTTTTTAAAAACATGTACATTTTTATTTTGAAAACTATTTACAAATCTTTCAGAATCGATCTTCTGTTTGCGATTCCCTGTCGATTTCTTTGTTATAATAGGAATGATTAACCGGTTTGGATTCCCGACAAAGAGAAGACCTTGAGCAACATCTATGATCGCGTTCTCTTTTTCGAGCCAGGGATAACCAAGAAGAACCGGAACCGATAGTCCTGGGGCTATGAAAAACTTTATTCTATTTACTGAATCTTGAATTTTTACATCGATTTCAATTGATTCTGTTACATTCAAAATGAACTTGTCCGCGGCCAGATTAACATGTAATGACTCCTTTTGAACGCCTACAGGATTTTCTATTACATCAGGGTGTATGAAATTTTCTCCCGCGGCGGTGTCGATAATTGCTATTGTAGTCTGGTCGCCGATGGTCACTGGAATCCGAGGAAGAGTCGTTTGATCCGAGTTTGCAATTATTGAATATTCTAGGCGGTGGGATTCTGGGTGTCCCCCGCCTGTTGGCCGTTTCCCGTTGACTCTTGCCTTTTCTTCGCGAGCACTGGACAATTCCTATGAAAGTGACGTTCCGGGCAGTAGTAACACTTCGGCAATTCTCCAGATTGTTTTTCTTCGTTGGTTTTTTCTTTCGTTGACTTATCCTGACTTCTTTCTCCCATCAGCTTTGGTTTAACGTATTGGCTATCACGATCTGCATCTCGTGCTCGAGATACCAACGTCGCGAAATCACGGGGATCCGTTCCTCTGACCAGTTGTCGTATCCGGGGCAACAGGAGTTCCAAAATCGTTTGAATTTGCACTCTTTCGTCTTCCTGTGGCCGCAATCGTTGATATAGCTGGTACTTCTGCTGTAGAAAAACGGTGACGTCGTCCTTCTCCATCTGGTGTTTTGAAAATAGTTGAGTGCACAGGCGGCTCCTCTCTGCGGGACTATCGAACCTAGATAAGAAGAACTCTCTAAACTTTTCCCACGTCATATCAAGATTTTGGTAGCATTTCCACCATTTCTCGGCTTCTGCTTTTAATGCTTTGCCGGCAGTCTGTGCTTTCTGGCAATCTGGAGTGTGTAGGATTCGGAAGTATTCATCGCAATCGCGTAAAAATTTGTTGGGATCTTCATAATCTGTACCCGCAAATGAATTCAAAATAGGTTTTTCGGCATTGAGCGCACGCATAAAATTTGCCCAATCTTCATACGTCGCTAAAGCTGGGGGCCTATTGCCTTGGTTTTGTGGAACATTTCCGCCTACGTTATTCCACGGATCATTTTCAACTCTCCGGTTTAACGGCTGTTCCACTATTTGTGGTTCCAGGAAAGGCGGATTGGCATTTTGGTGCACATCCGCATTATTTGCTGGCATCTGGCGAATCCTCTGTTCTAATGGAGCCATGATACCTCGTATCATTCGATTGACTTCGGCGAGGATATTCTCTTGAAACTCCCGAGCATCCATGATCTGTAAATTCTCAGGAGCGGGATTCAAATTGCGACGAGTTGGGGGTCGGTTCTGCTTTGAGACAGCTGGATTAATTGGGGGGTCTTCGGTTTGATTTAAACCTCCGTATCTACGTAAATTATAACGCCCCAACGTTAACTCGGGACGCAGTTCAGGATTCAAATTTTCTTGATTAATGTTTACATTATCTTGGGCGCCACCGGCTGTCTCTCTACTTCCCGAGGCAAGATTTTCTCGTGATGGTGTTAATTCAGGAGTTCTATTTGGGGATCGCTCAAGAACCATTTTGAAAAGAATTATTAATGCGGTACCGAAATTATAATTCAATTTATTTTCTTAACCTCAGGATAAACCAAACTTTTATATTTGTAATGACCCGACTTGAGACTTTAATCGCGTGAATTCGATCTGGCCTACTGGCTCAGATTTTACAAGAATTGCCCCACGTTGGGCGCCACTTGACGTGAAACAAGTTCAGCGCCAAACAACTCCAAACATGTAGCTAAGAATTAATTCTAGTTTTGAAAATTTGGTGGTCCTTAAAAGGACCGTTGACTTGAATATTCGGCCCGGTGAGGGGCTAGCCAAAAGTAGCTCTTAAAAGAGCTGTTTGGTTTACCCTGAAAAGTTAAAACAAATGATTAGTTTTCAAAACAAAGTTTACGACGAATATTTAATTTGCATGGTCGAGTCGGTCTTCTAATTTCGTTAGTTGGGGGAGTCGGCGACTTTTCCTTCACTGGAGATTTGGGCTCCGCTAGCGGATAACACTGCGGGGTAGTGATGAGGTCTATGCTGGACACGACCTTGGGGTCGGCGACCTTGGGCGGCGAAGGAACTTGTAATGATGCCAGGTAGTTGTTTAGTTCGCGTTCTAATCGGCGGTCCCGAATCTGTAACTCCTCTGCTTCCCTCCGCTGCTTTATGTGTTGCCTTCTGCGTCGCCTCCGAATTGTTTTCAAATACCTTCGGTTAGGTGACCGAGGTACCGACTGACCTTGTGACTCCGTACTGAATTATTTGGTTTTCAGACAAGCAGGCGCTCGTTCGAAAACGGCCTTGGACCTATGCTTGTCCTTCCACCGTTTGTTGTGGGGTTAGGAAAGGAAAGGATATCGAGATTTATTAAGTTGGCCTTGAAAAAGACCGATTTGTTTTGATGAGCCTTTAAAAAGGCTGTTCACTGTTGTAAGCCTGAAGACGGCTCAGCCGGATCGCTGGAATCGCCCAGCCGGGCAAACACCGGATGGCTGGTGAAGCTCGAGTGCCGGGTTACTCGCTTCCGATGTGTATCCGCCTTGAGTTGTTCGCCTTTTGGTATTCGCCTTTTGGTTCTCCTTGTGGTCCTCACTGTAGCACCGTCGAAAGACAACTCAGGCCGACGCAGTGTGCCGCACCGATATTTATACCGCGCCGTAGCGCGGACCGTGGAGAGGGGCGCTCGAACCCGCGCGCCAATCAGCGCTCAGCGGCAGCGAGACTGGCCCGGGCCGCGTAAGTCAGTCGACTTCCCCCACCCCGCTCGCACTAGCGAATCAGCGAGTAGTAACAAACCGACCGACTTTGTTGTACTTTTTTCGTAAGATGATGCAATATTGCATCATCTTGAACTTACGCGTGTCATATTATGAATATTTTCAAATTAGTTACATTTCATAGTGATTCGCCATTGGAGCTCATGTTAATTTTGTCAAGTTTGCAATTAAACAACTTAACTCTCAGCGATACAATATTATCGAAATTTGGAGGAAACATATATCGGTAAGAGTTGATTATTTGTGCAAATTTTCATTAATACCTCATAACTTGGTGTTCTTTTAAAAATTATTCTTCAACTGCCTGTAAAATGCTTCTGCGTCATTAATTTTGAAAAACGTAGTCAATAAAATCTGTTAAAGCATGATCATTTCAAGATGTATTGACATAAGTAACACAAATGCCTGTTTTACATCATTTGAATCGAGAAATAGTCAGATTGAATCGAAAATTTGAAACTTGTGTTTACATACATGTTGATGTGATTGATTAATTAATGTAATGTAATAATTATTTAATCGATATTACTTAACAAATTTAAATAAATTTGACTCTATTGATACATGAATTGTGTAACATTGGCTCTTATGATAATCACTGGAAAATATCGTATGATAATTAATAAATAATAATTATTACGAATAATTATTATAATTAGTTCTCCATTCTGAATTGTAAAAAGTTGAAATATCCATCTACAAACCTGAATGAAAGTGAAATATACAACATACATCAATGAATTACAAAATAAGAACTTTAAATCTCTTTACAAACCTTCTTCTTCTTACGAGCACTATTGGTATCGCTGTCCGTGTCCGAACTAAGGTCACGCCTCTCTATTTCAACCAAGACCTGACTGAATGCACGATTGGCCATCTGCTGCATCTCAACAAACAGACGTTGTCTACGTCGGTACATGTCGTACTTCTGCTTGATCTTCCAGAGGAACGCCGCCACTAACAGCAGGGCTAGGAAGCACCTGTGCGGAGTCATGTAATCTCTAGTTTACAAGTAAGTACTGCCTGAGGATTATCGTAACAGAAAAATATTCTAAATTGATAGCAAAAGAAACATTGTGCTAATCACCCAATTGTAAAACAATTCTAAATCAATGACTGTAAATTACTCAAGTTTACATCAGATTTACAATCAATAAAAATGTTAACATAACATATAATAAGATTTAACTTATTACATGTTTTAAACAAATCTTCACATATTTGTATGCATTTTTTCATTTGTAATTTTGAAAATATTATTTTCTTCTGCGAAGCATTTATTTGATGGAGACTTCATTCGCAAACACTCACGTGGAAAATGTGATGAAAAATTGCTGTAGGTTGAGTTTGGAGTATTGCGAGAAGGAGATTTGGATCCAAAGTGGTGGTTGGAAGTCATAGACGTAGACGTAAAAGGTGGTGAGGGTATTGTTATCCTCACTACCGAAATTATAGTCAGCCTTGAGGAAACGGTGTTTGTACGTTGTGCAGTTGATACCAACAAGCAAAGGCTTCTCTGGACTGTTGGCCTTCTTAATGGTGATGTTCATCTTTGCCAGCTCAGAACATGTTATGGTAAAGTCTGCATCCACGTCTGGTTTTGGTGGAGAGTTTTTGAAATTTATCGCACGATAGTGACGGTCTTCCTTTTTGCTGAGGTTAAAGGTGAATTGATAATCAATTGCTAGGTCATCTGCAAAAAAAAGTCACAAAATTAAAATTTCAGAAGTATCACTAAAAATGATTTTTTTCCTCAAATGAGATAATATTAATAAATTTTTGAAGAATATTTTGAAATTTTTGAAACAATTTTTAGAATTAATAAAACAACTCACAAAAACACGATCCTTTATTAGTAGGATCGCCATGGTATAATCCAGTGACGTCACATTTTTCGCAGTGATCGCCGATTATTCCCTTCGTTGTGCAAAAACATTTGCCAGTTTCGCTCGTGCACTGCGTTCCCTGGTCATTGCACGAACAAGCTATAAATGGTAAACAGGTTTTAAAACTCACGTTCCACATCATGTCCCGATAATAAACTTGTTTCAACTAACTCGAGATTGTACTATGAAAAGTAATAAGTACACATCTTTGTTATTGGTGAAAGTGTTCTTAAACTTTTATAGCATATTGGATTATTTAAGATTACATTCGTTTATTTTTCGATTAACAGTAACTTACGTTGGCAAGTTGCTCCATTTAATGGACTTCCATAATAGCCGGGGTTACAGTTTTCACAGTGTTTTCCATGTGTTAAATCTGTGCAGGGTTGTATACATTCACTGGTATTTGGACGACATTGACTATGGCCATTACATTGACAAACTGAAAAAAATAAAAAGTTAGAAGGAAAACTATTTGAATACTCGTATTTATTATTTTTCATTGAATCAAAAATATATTAGGTATGTGTTCCAGTGAATGAACAGGTAACAGTGAAAGAACACTACATTTGAGAGACAATGACAGAGAATGTTATTCAAATGAGCATTCATTCACTGGTGTTGATTCTTAAGTGTTCATTCATTGGTGCATTCGCCCTACTTGTAGTATTTTTCATCAATGTAAATATAATTCATTTTATATTTACATTATACTATAATTTCCATAATATTATACATTACATTATAATTAGACAAGTTCAAATTTAGTCAAATGTTACACAAGTAATAGTCGCAACTTACAATGTAACTGAAATGTAATTGTCAAATTGTGACTATGACAAGTCTAACATAACTAACTAAATACAACAGTTAAATTATTATACATCATAATATAATTCTGAAGATGAAATAAAACTTATTTCGAAACGTAAAGAATACACAAAAGTTCCTGACATAAAGGCAAATACTGTTTAAAATTATGTACATATTTATTTTTATTTAATTAATTATCTACTAAACATACTTGGACAATCAGTAAAATGCCATCGATCCGGTGGACAAGTTTCGTTGTTTCGATAACTAGGTTTTTTGGCACCACCTTTCATACACTTGCCCTTCCCAGTGCCAGAACCATCGTCGCACCAGCCGCAGGTGGGATCGGACCTGCAGGTGGCGCAGCTCGTGTAAAAACTACACCATTCGCGAAAGGCGTCCGTTGGTCTGCAACGATCATGTAGCGTCGTCCATTCCCAGCACTGACCGTACGGAAAACTCGCAGGATATGCGTTTTTGTCAACGCACTTGCCCTCGTTCTGGCACCAAATACAGTCGTTTGCTGTGCAGTTGTAACAGGACGTGATTTCTGCACATGGACTGCCACATGTTTCTACTATACGTTTTGTCATTGATGTTGCATTGCCCTTTAACAAAAAAATATTATTTCGTATTACATTCAATTTACAGTTTGGAAAACACATTTTTTGAATCTTGATTTAAATTAAACATTGAAAATTTATGGTGAAATAAAAATCTTATTTAAATCATGATTTATATCAAACGTCGAAACTTATGATTAAATTAAAATCACGATTTAAATCATGATTTAATCATATTTCGAAGAAGTAATTAAATTAAAAGTACAATTTAAATCATGATTTACAACTTGGCTTAAAATAACACTTTTTCGTCAAAATCTTTCATTCGCAGATCTGACATGAAATTAAAACCAAAAATAATCTAAATTCGATAATTACATCTCGTGTTCTCGGTCTGGGTTTGCACATGAAATTATTATTAATCGACGACCAAGTGCAATGAGGATTATTGGCGCACGCGTTGCAAGTGTGCAGCTGCATACACTCGGTTCCGCGATGCGGCGCTTCGCACTCGCGCAAGTGCTTGATCGCCGTCGACCACATATCGCGGCAGCTTTGATGCGAGCAACTATTGGTGCACCAGACGCAGTTGTACGAGGTCTGCACGCAGGCCGCGCAGTCCGTTAAGTGCTTGCACAGCTCCTCGTGTGACGTCATGCCTCTGGGTGGCGAGTTGTTGTTGCAGCGCGTGTAATTGCCGTCTTGCATGTCATGGTTCGTCAGGTCGTGGTGATAGTGAT
>JABFPQ010000130.1:0-15166 GCA_022817265.1 Masnerella sp. ZL-2020
TTTATCTCGATTATTGATGACGGAGGAATTCGAAAATGGACGCAGATAGTGAAACGTGATCGCGAATATTACTTCGTGAAGCAACGTTTGTACATCCACCGTGAATACAAATATCCATCGCATTTTAATTATTATCGCGATTTTACAGCAGAAATTGAGTTATTTCTGAAGTGGAATAAAGTCGATCAACGGTGAATACTGATTTTCGGCGCACTCGTTGAATTTTGATACTAATGTTCGATTATTTCAATCGGAATTAAATTTATTTTAGATTCGATATTTTATTCAATTTCATTCTATGTATTAAAATATCTGAGATTTATTGCCAATCGAATGAAATTGTACTAATAAAGAATGTAATCATTATTATTATAAAATCACAGGAAAATATTTCGATTCATGATTCGAGTAAAACATTATAATTTTGAAAAATTTGAAAAAATTTTCATCGCATTTTTGCTCAAAAAATTATTTAGAAGGATTTTACATCGAGATTTTCATTTAAATGTAATTTTTCATTTTATCTTTGAAATAAAAGATCATTCACTTACACTTTAAGAAACCATAGTTTTTCGCTGAATTTTAAATTAAACCTTTTTTATTTAAATCATAAAACGTTCAGTTTTTCGTATGAATTGTCGAATTGGCTAATTATGATATTTAACTTCAAATTTTAACCCATTATTCATTCACACAAAAAGTCACAAAAAATAATTTGACGTTTCACTGAACGTACCAATTTACTTGAACACGATTCCAGGAAATGCAAAAAGTGGATATTTTTAGTAGAATGGAAACGGAATATAACTGCAAATAAGCATGCAAAAAAGTGGGCGTTCCCGAGGCATTCGGCTGAAGATTCGTGGAAAAAATCGCGCGATATCTTGGCAAACAAAGGTTTATCTGGAAGAGCCATAAGTTTGGGTCGCGAAACATAGGTAAACTCGTTAACGGCACTTAACAAGGTTAATAATCGTTAGGGCAAACCAAACCCCAGGGTGCGGCGGAAGCCACGACGAAGGATACTGATAACAATTTCTCAGCACGTTACCCTTCCTTTCGGCTGCCGCGATCTCGGTCCAAGATTCCCGTTTCGGCTTCTCGTCTCATCCGCTTACTTCCGCCATTCGCCACTTCTCGGTTCCCAAACTTTTTTTTTATTAATTATACAGAAACAATCACGGAAATCAAAACACGAAATGTTTTCACTCCGGAATTTTGTATTTTCTGCTTATTGTTCGGCTGGAATAGAAAAAAAGTTGCACTTTTTACACTGGAATACTGGGTGTAAAAAAGAGTAACTTTTTGCTGTTATTATTTATGGACGTTGACGAGAAAGTTCGGTTTTTTGACGGCTCTGAAAACGGGAAAAGGTTTTTGCGTTGTGATTGGTGCAAAAAGTTAAATTAAAATCTATTGTGTATAGCATGGTTGGATCGAATATATTATTTTGCAGGAGTGTAATATTTGTATCAAATTTTTTATAATTTCGTATAGATTAGTTAAAATTATTATTTCGGTTCGAAAATTTAATTTACCATTTTTATGCCTTTTATGCGTTTTGCAACATCAATTAATTTTTTCAATACCCACAAAAAAAGTTATTACACCCAAATCATTATACTTCCTATTAAAATTTAAAGTCAAATTATTGCATATTCACAACAATATTTTATTTAAAATATAATAATTTTTAATATATACTCTGTAATAATAATATATATAATAACACAGGATAAATATTTTTTTGTTTATAAGAACAACATAACATTATAATGTTTAAAATTTCATTAATTTTACCATTTACAAATATTAAAATTGCAAATATCTCTGTAATTAAAATTAAAAATTTTATATAAAACCTGTTTTTTAAAAAACCATTTGACTAAAAATGGGTTAAGTAACTTTTTCTAAACTGAAACATATAAAACGATTTTCGTGAATAAATTGAGGCGCCTCGTATAAATGGAACTAAATTTAAATCGCGGCGAAATAACACGATTCAGCGCCTAGTTTCAAAGATCTATATGAAATTCCTTCAATCGCTTAGAAAAATAAGCAGATCGGGTATTAAAGCGGGAGAAGCTTGTAACTTGCGAAAGCCGAGGAACGTATGTCTGTGCATGAAATCGAATGAAGATTTGGAATTCGTTCTGGTGCGCTAGATCGTGAAAGTGACGGGCGTCGAAGGTGCCGAAGATTTATGACACGGAGTAAAATTGGATAGCGATAATCGAATGCGATTGCATCCGACGATCATACGAGTTATTGGCCCTACAAGGCGAACTTCGATTTTGCGTCTTTCGTCGTTACACAACTGCACGAGGATGCCGTCAAATCAATACCGCCGTGTAAATTTGCTCGCCGTTCCTTTACCGATTTCGCCAAAATCGCTTCTTTTGTTCTTTCATATCAATTTCATTGAATTCTGATTTGCTAAAGTTGATAAAAATGCGAAATTCACTGAATCTTTTTATATATTTTATTTCAGAATCTTTTATTCGCTTCGTCGAAAAAAAATAAAACAATAACTTTTTTTTAATAAAAAAATCAATCTTTTTAAAATATTTTAGAAATATTCGATGTCAAAAATTATGAAATATTGATTGAGTATTAAGATCTATTAATAGGAAAGATTTTGTAATAGTTTCATAATAATATACAATAAATTATTAAATCTTTATAATGGTTTTATTAAGGTTTTATATGAAATTTATAATAACTAAGTAAAAGAATGTTGAAAATAATTAATATGTATTAATTTAAATTAATACGTATAGAATATATATTTTTTAATTTGATATGAATAAATATTTAATTCAATGAAATTTAGCTTATGCTAATTAATTACAACTTTAATACATATTAAAGAACTGACTATAAATAGGTTTGAATTTCTATTGTAATAAATATCATTTACTTGAATAATCTAATAATTATATTATTTCTGAAAAATTAGATTTTAATTTCTCGCAATTTCCTAGTAAACCGTGATATTAAATAAAAATCCATGAAAATGCACTTATCATTCTGACGTCATGTTTTAATTCGATCAAATTTAATTCAATTTTGTACTACGGTTTCAAAACACCATTTATCACAATTTTAACAATTTCCATTAACTTCAACAAACAATCGTAAGAGCAAAAATTGTTCCATTTGCAAATTCATCCCTTAAAAGCATTTAATCAATTTCCATCAAGCAATTTCTTGCGATCATTATTGATTAAACTCGCATCATATTCCGCCGAAATTTGTCGTCAGTCAAGCGCGTTAAAAAGGTAAACACCGTTGATGGAAATGGGGTTTTTCTTTGGGCTTGACACGTTCAATATTTTCTTACACGTCTCTCGCATCCGAGTATCTCCGCTGTCTCATTAGGTCAATTATCCGGACGCCTGATTCACGGGCCATTCGGTCGTCCGTGGAACGTTGCTGCCACTGAGAAGTGGCAATTAATTTTCTATCTCACGCGGCTAACGAGATTCGTCTCGCCCTTAATAATACCGGCGAACGTGGTCCTGCTCCTTTTTACATTTCGCCAACTGCCGGCGATTTATATTTGTCTTGCCATCTTTCGCCGCTTTTTGCCCGGCGCTTTTCTTCGTTCCGCGTTGAGACAACGTTGCTCCGGACCGCGGACTACATTTTTCATTACGACCGTGCTTATGATTTGTCGGCCTTTGGAGAATTACGCTTTTATAGAATTCCCAGATAAATGGTATTAAGTACCGCCATTTTGGCTCCTATTTGTGCGACCTTTTATTAATAAAATGATACAAACGTTAAGTTGATAAATCGCTTTTTTGCAGTTCTACGTATTTTAGTCGAGTAATTGTTTTACACAAAACATTGTTAGATACAAGCTCCGGATTTGTCGGTTCTAGAAGTCTTATTATATTTGTTCAATTGTTAATGTCAGATATTCCTGTAATGTTGCTGTAAAAACTAGTGTGAAAATAATAAAGAAATAAACTTTCAATCAATATTTGAAAATGTACTTTAATAAAATTAAAATAGTATTTGAGCATATTACGATTAGTTTCGAGTCTTGATAAAGTTCGATGAAATTTCTTTGAAAATACTTCAAAATTATGAAAAATTTGTTTCTCTATCTTTCAGTTCCAAAAAGTAGGACCTTACCGAATTTAATTTTGAAAAAAACTAATTTGAAGTTGACGATTTTTGCATACGTTCTTATGGGGAGATCTCTTGAAGGTTCAGAAAGTTTCAGAGTTAAGCATGAAAATACGTTGAGAAATTAGATAAAAAATAATTATAAGAAATATTATGTATTATTTTGACAATTTATTATTTTTACGTTTTTTGTTAATAAGACATAGTCTCATAGAATAATTTGTAATGTCAGAGAAAAAATATGAATGATTTACATCAATTAATGTTATTTATAAGTGTGAATTTATCTCATTTACATTTAAATAGGTTATATCAGAACAAGTCATATTAAATACAAAATTGTAAAAATTATTATTTAAAATGATTATTATGGCATTAAAACATACAAAATTATTATTTTGACACTCAAATTATTTTTCAGATGTAATAGTAATTTAAATGAATCGAAAAAAATGGTTTTTATTTTGACTAGCTTTGTGAATGATCAAACTACTTTAAAACCATAATTTCAATCAGATCTTTAAAATTATTATTTTTGTTTTAAATACATTGTTACATAATAAAAGAATTTTAAATGTATTATTTTAGGAACAATATAAACATTGCATAGAAAGTAAGTTTACCAGGACCAAGAAATTGACATCCTCTAGCTCGCACAGCGGCCCATAAATTTGCACTGAGTTGTTGTGAATTTTGATGGTGCAAAATGAGCTCCGTGACAGACCGCTCGCCCAAATTTCGAGCAGCTCGCACTGCTCGTGCTCGACCTTCTGGCTCAACCAACTGACATCCTACCAAAGTCACTAATTTCCTTTGCATGGGACGAGACACTAAACCCATCCCTTTCAATAAGAAATGCAGATTCAATTAAATCATAGTCATTTAAAAAACACAATAGAAATGTAAATCATGACAAAACAAAAGAATGCCATTTAAAAACATGAGATCAAATAAAATGCAACTGCGATATCAAAATCAAACCAGTGCATTTGTTATTAATTGTATACAACAGAGCGTTGATCTAACTTTATATTATATTTAAAAGGTTATTTATAGAATAGGTTTATTAACCTATTTTCTGAATATATTAATAATTCATTTTTATATCTAGAGTAGACTAGTTTTATAAATTTAATTAATTAAGTTAATTACCAAAATAGGAATTAGTAGGACGAAAATATTTGCTTTTAAAAAATATATTAATTGATTTCTCATGCAAATTTCTAGTTTTTTGCAATTTAAAATAATTGGTATGTTATATAATTTAATTACCAGCAACTGTGTTTGTTATAGCCTGGCATGGTTTGAGATAAAGAGCAAGTTCTTCGATGCACCGTTTGGCTACCAAATAATGAGTAAGATCTTCCGGTGGCAATAATTTTTGATAAGATGTTGTTGCATTATTTGGAACTGGATTGCCAACTAATTGCAACAATGCCTCATTTACCGGCAACTTTTCGATTTCTGTATTTATGATGCTCTGAAAATATTTAAAATTGAGTCAACAACAAACATATAAATATACAAAATGAACATTCATTAGCAAGTTGAAATGTATAAAAACATTTGTTTACCACCAAAAGATAAAAAATATCTTTAAAATTTTATTTACATCTTGCTATAAAAGTTAAATACACTTAAATAAAAAAAGTTGACACTTTTTTATGGAAAACAACTAAATATTTATTGGAGTATTGTGAATATTAAAATTACATATATTATATACACATCTATAAATTATAAAATATCCATATTGTCTGTTTAATTAATCCATTTGAGTAATATGTATTTTTAAAAATGTTCACTAACTGTCTTAATAGATATGTCAGATTAATGATAAAATGTTTAATTTAGTGTAGTTTTTGCCCATAGGGAACTATGAGGTTATGTTTTGACATTTCAGAATATAACTTTATTTCTTCTTCAGAATCTACAATATTGTTTTAAATTAACATCAGTGATCATGATATACAATATTGGGATTACATAAAACTTATATTTTTGCAAAAATATATATAATTGTAATTTTTGTCAATTATTATTACTCACAATTCTATACTGTTGGTTGGTTATTGATTTTAAATTTAAAGAAATAAACTAAATAATTTTGAACTATTTTGGAATATAAATCAGAATGTATTCAGCTATTTCTCCATATATGTTTAATTTATATCTATATTATTCACTTTAGTTAAAAAAATGGAATGTATGTTGAAAGTGGAAAATTACCTGATCAAAAGGACACTGCTTCTTGTGCAAATTTGCGAGACATGTGCGGCATATCGTGTGGCCACATCCCAGCGATATGGGCCCACGTATAGCCACATCGAAGTCATGACAGCAAACAGGACACGAAAGAAATTCAGTCCACTGCGGTGCCTGTATTGGCATTCTGCGAACAAAAAACCACAATTTGTAATCGCCACAACAACGACGCACTCAAACGTTTTCCGGTACGCAAAACAATTTCACAAGTTCCTACATAAAAAACAACTGACGCTGTTTACGCTGGCCGACATAAACAATATTACGTCATACGACGAAAGACAATTAACCCTTCGTCACACGCGCATTTTCTATTGTCTCTGTTGCACACTAAGCATGCTCACTCGGATATCTTTGTTGCGTGAGCATTTTGCTCATAGTGCGTGTGACGAAGGGTTAAACGAAAAAGTGTAGGCTAAACGGCATGTAGGTTAAGCGCGGCACTTTATTAATTATGTATCGCGAGCGCGACGCGAACGTATTTATACCGCGAATAAGCCCGAGTATCGAGAAAAGGCGTAAAAATAGAGTCGCGCGAACAGGCGTAGAAAACAAAGCCGAAAGTCGCGGCATTTCGCGGTCAAAACAAAATCCGGATCTCGGCGGTGACTGTCAGCCGCGCTCACCTGTCAGCCGAGCATCGTCGAACGACGCGCTCGACGCCCCGGTCGCGGTCGCTTTGGCGCCTCGCGCGCCGATGAAACGTCACGCGAACGTTTCGGACACATTTGGAAAGTACGTCGAAACACGCAGTCACGTCGCTCCCCGCCTGCCCCTCGTCACCGAGCGTCGCGCGCCCGCGGTTCCGTCGCCGTCGAGCGCACGTTCGACGGAAACGCGCGGTTTCGCGGAAAGTCGCGGCCGGACGGCGGTTTCCGCGACGCAAATGACGAAAACCCGACCACCTGCGACGTTCGCGGCCCCGACGACTTACCTCGCTATTGCCCGCAGAAAACATCACATTAACTAATTGGTGACGAGTCGAGTAACGTTCGTCGCGTAAACTCGGCCGGGCGCTGCGATTAACAGCGGAATTGAGATGTAGTCGCGAACTTGACACGCTTGATCTTTCCCTTATTTTTATCAAATACGTCAGCGCGCCGCGCGCATCGACGAAAACAATCTAGAACCCTCCTTTTTCCATTCATCGCTGCAGATGGCGCGCCCATGTCCGTGAGAGCGCGCTTATATGTGTACGTCACGCGCTACCAGATACTTCGCCTCTTCCTTCGATACGCATTTTCTTTCTTTGCCCTTTCGACTTTCGTCGTTTTACGGATTCTACGGCTCGGAGCACGTATCCATGTTTACGATAACTTTAGGTTTTATAGATGTTTTTTCGTTATTTGAATGTGATTGGTGGATGAATTATAATATTGCAAAACATACTATTTACGTTTTATTATTAGTAGTATAGTAGTATTGATATTTTTTATTTTATAAATTTTCCATTCACTGTAAACATAAAGTCTCTTATATAAATGATCCTAATCTTGATTTTTAAAACATCCGAAATCCTTTCTTTAATATTAAATGTGAAATTAATTATTTTAAGTAGTTCAGTAGAATATTATTAAAAAAAGTAAACTTTATTCACTCGCATTATGAGCAAAAATCTCACGCGCAAAAAAATAAGCTTATAGGCTAAGCAAGTACTATAAGTAAGACAAAGACAAACGCATAGACTTCAAATATATAAACAAAGATAGCACTAGAGATACTTGCTTAGCCTATTAATAAATAAAAAAAATAACAAAGATATTTAAGCTAGATAAAGATATTAAATTGGATTTAAATATCCAGTATGTTTATTGAAAAATTAGATGAAAGTTTCCGATTACCATTTTTTACCCAAATATTGGAGTAATGATTGAGCAATCTACAAATTTTATTAGAAAACTATAGATGTCTGTTACGTTTTGGGTGGTTGAAAGTGATTGGAAAATTAAAAAAGAACACGAAATTATGAACTCAAATATGAATATCAATTTAAATCAATCCCTGTAGGTTTACACAAATGTAAAATTTTTTTATTTTTCAATAGTTCTGAATATTTATTCCTTTTTAATACTTAGTGTGTATATTAACACGTGTTTAATTGTAAATTTCTTTTCTGGGCTTAATGATCAAGTTTATAGACAAAAATATTGTCAAATAAAAATTTGTCTAAACAATTTTTATTAATAATTTTGATGTTTTGACCAATGTGTTGTGGTCTTCATCAGGCTACTGGAAGTTACAACATACTTTCATTAGTACAATGCAATCAAGTTAACTTTTATATGTTAAAAATTTAATGAATATATATTCATCATGTAAGAACTAATAAAAAAATAACATAAAAATAAATCAATATCTTTTTAATAAATACTATTACATTATATGATAATAATTACTCAGATGTTTAATTATATTTGGAAGTGAAAATTTCCGACATGTTATATTAAGATAGTTCAACACAATTAATGTATACAAAATAACTTTAAGTAATAATTATATATACAAATATATATTTATTATTTTTTTAAAAAGCATGTAATCAATTGAAATTTCAACATATATTTTTCTATAATATATCAAAACACTATTGTTGCAAACTCAATACAACACAAGCTACTGATTCCAAATTAACTTCGTTTTTGGTTCCTGAGATGGTGAATATCAGGAGGTACATAATTTTCATCCTCAATAGTTTTTGATTTAGGAACACGCCGATATTTCTTTTTTTCTTCCGCCAGTTTTCGGTGAATTTTTAATTCTATTTGATCTTGGTTGTCAAAATATGTTAATATTTGTTCTCTGTCCTCAATGTCCTTCTTGGTCTCAGCAAATTCTTTCTTCTTTTCTTGTCTATTAACTTCAGCCAAATGTTCTTGTAGAACTTTTAGTCGTTTCTCTTCCCAATCATTGTAATCCTGCAAAGAAAAGAACAAAAATTTAAATTGTTATATTGTAAAAGAAGATTCCAAACACAACTAATATAATCACCTTGCATTGTTGTTCAATATCAATTTTTTCTTGCTTCTCAATTGCGGATTTTATATTATTTTCTAATACTTCAGTCAAACTTCCTTTTTTCAAATTTTTATTAGATAATTCTTCAAGTAATAGTGTCAGTTTTTTCTCATGTGGTTTCATTTCCCCCTCAAAAATCGGTGCAACATCTTTTTGAATCAATGGTATAACTTCTTTATAGACAATATCAGATGGAATTTCTTTCATCCATTTGTCGAGTAATTGTAAAATGTCGTGATATTTTTTATACAAAAACAACCCTCTCAACTGACAAGATCTTCCTTCTGCATTACCAATATGTTTTCCATATAGACTGAGAGTCTTGCCCACCAAATCAGAAGGTTCTGTCAAATCAAAGTGATCATCGAAAAACGGTTCTCTGAGGTATTTAACTCTAATTTTAACTACTTCTTCTGGTTCATCCTTGACAATAACTGGAGCTTTCCATTCATCAGGATTTTCCAAATACCTATGACAGGAATATAAAGCCATAGCATTGGAAATTGGGTTACTATAATCTTCCTGTAACATCAGCAATGCAGCAACTCTAGCAGCAGAGGCATAATCTTTCTTCTCCAGAAAAGTATCCATCATAAAATTGTAACATAAAGCATCAGGAAATATTCCGTATTTAGTTCTGTCGTTGAGAATTTCGAAAAGAGACTCGGTTAAATTCAATTTCATCAAAAATCTAATCACTGCATGGTGAGTAGATGGTAATATATTAGAAGCTTCTGTTGTTAGTCTTACTCTATCGAGTAAAGTCATGATTTCATCTACATTTGACTCGGTGCTCATAAGATTGGCATAAATGTCAATATCCACTGCACTCACTTTGCCTTGACTTTGAAACTTTTTCTCAATTTCAAAAAACATATCGTCCAAGTTTACTTGTTTCAGTAATGGAGAGTTATATCGTTTGTTCCATTCTTCTTCGCATAAATATGCATTTGATAAATAGGTTCTCTTGTAATATTTTGGAACATTTTTAATTTGCAAAAGCAGTTTTTCACTGCATTTTACAAATCGGGACATGTAGATTGGAGACTGCATTTTTATTTTATTTGGCTCTTCAATAACATCAAGGAACAAAGATAATGTTTGTACTTAGAAATTATACCTGAAAAATAACATACAATTTAATATATAATTTTGTTTTCAATTGTGTTTGTAGGGTAAATGCACCAATGAATGAACACTTTGGAATCAGCACCAGCAAATGATCGCTCATTTGAAAATAACATTATCTGTCATTGTCTATCAAATGTAGTGTTCATTGACTGGTACATGTTCATTCACTGGAACACTTACCCTAACATTGGATGTACACAAATGCATTTTAAAAAATATTTTTACTTATGGTACAGGTTAAGTTTATTTCTTATATATACACTTTATTATTTACAATCATTAGTAATTATGCAAAATTGAAAAATATACTTTGAAACATTACTAATAATAATGTCAATTATTATTATTATACATTTTCTCATATAAACAATGTTTTTTACACTTTCCGGTGCTCGTTATGATTTTATAATTGAATAACTTAAAAGAAAATGAATTTGTTATGATTCAATATAATAATTATTGTAAAAGACAAAATTTGTACTTACATTTGTTTGTAAATTATAAAATGCATTTATTGTTTCAAATACTTTATGTAAATGAAATTTTTATTATAAATTTTTCGCCGACAATGTGAGCTAACATGAGTTTTCGTCATTCTCTTGAAAACAGACCCAGTGAACAGGTATCGTTCGTAAACTCCTACAGTAGTATTGATATCTTTGTTTTAATAATGTGCATTTAAAAAAGATAGACATACCCTATATCTATTTTTTCTATAAATTTAATATTTGTATTCAAACAATATTTAAATATTCATAACATCATTTATCACTAAGAAAAAAATTGTGATAAAAACACTTTAAAATGAACTTATAAGTTACTTGTGATCTTTTATCACATTCATACTTATTATATTTTATGAGAGGAAAATAAAAAATAGAAAAATGAGTTTTTATTTTAATATTTTAATTTTTCTGATATAACAATAAATTTTTAGGAAATATATGACTGAACAATACTGTATTTATTAAACTACATGTCATTTGTTGATTTTCTGTTTTCCTGAAATCAGAGGAAAAGTTTTAGAACACACACTGAATCATCAATTTTGCTTCTGCTCTTATGTGTGTGTAATTGTATGTATGTGTGTTTTGGCCTGCTGCAACCACTGCCTGCGGAACGCAAAATCATCTGACAGTGTGACAGTTGGTTATAGTCTGACAGCAATTAAAACATAGTCAGACAGTGAGCAACATAAATTCAATTACTTTTAATTAACTATTTTTTTGTTTTATTGTTGTTAATAGTTGTTTTTAGAACATTAAAAAATTTGGAGCATTCCATTAACGGAACAGGTACATATATCAATTTTAGTTTCTTCCTTTCTCATAATAATCATATTATTTATAATAACAATATCTCTTAATTTGCTAATTTATTTGTCTGCATTATAATTGAAATAGAAAAAAAAGAACGACATTGTCATTATTTTATCTTAAAAAAATCTGAAATTTATTAAAAATTATAGATTATAAATATAAATAAGATTATAATTTTATATGACAAGGTTAATTATAATATGAGATAATAAAGATTTTTTTTATTTTACAGGTTACGCAAAATATCCATCAGTATTTATAAGAATAAAAATATGTCTGATTATTTTCAAGAAATGAGCTGGAGAGAACTGGGGGAAGGAGAAACTCCAACTTTTTTAAACTTGCTTCGAATGTTAAGAGTTTTAGGAATTTGGGATATTGTGATGGAAGAACAATTAAAACTTGCCCCTCCAGCTTCGAAAGATGCTGTTGCAGCTTTACCAGAAATTAAAGTTGCAGAAAAAGACAAGGAATGTCCTGTTTGTTTGAAAAATTTTGTTGAAAGTGATGTTGTTATTCTTATGCCATGTAAACATTACTTTCATAAAGAATGTATTATGATTTGGTTAGATAAGGTATTTCACGCTGCTTTTTTAATTATTTATTCATTATTTACAAATTTTAGTAAAATTAAGTTTACTCTTCAATAATAAAAGATTATTACTTTGTAGTATTTAGACTAAATGAATAATTGTATTGATAAATTTTGGAATAATCATTCAGATTTAAATGTTCTTTGATCATTTAAAACTGTCTACTGTCTACTAAAAGTAGACTGTCAAAAAATACAGTCTAAAAAAATATAAAATTAAGAATTATAGTATGTTTTAAATTGGAAGAAATTATAACTGCAGTGATTTTTAACAATATTCTTCAGGAAACATAAACGATGAAACATGTTAAAAAAACTATCATAAAAGATTATAAAATGTTTCAATAAAATCAATATTATTGATATTATGTTTCTGATTTCAGACAAATTCATGTCCACTATGTAGACATGAACTGCCAACAGATGATGAAGACTATGAATTATTTAGAAAAGAAAAAGAAAGGTCAAAGGAAAGAGAAAAAGATTTAGAACAATTACACAATGCAATGTATTCGTAATGAAAAATTGTATTTCAATAAAAGCATAATTTTATGATAGATATTGAACAAAAATTGATATATATTTAATTGAAGTTATTTTTCATCTTCATTATTTCACAGGTTCATGAAAAATTGGTTAATAATTCAAATGTTTTTTTTAGTCCCAATCACAAATGGAAGAGAAACTTATCAAAGCTGTCCATGAAGTTAAGCAACTACGTGAGCATGAAAGTAATTTAAGGCAGGAGAACTTGGCGTTAAGGGTAATTTTCAGTTTCTTTTTATGATACTCATTTTTACAACATTAAGCACTTTTGTGTCGAGATAATATTCATTATGTAAGTCTTGCGAGTACATTTTTCTTGACAAGATACTGTCATGTTAATTCATACTTTTCGTCCTACGCAGTAATTCACCTTTAGTACATGAATTCCAATTTTGAGTTGTATGTTTAATAACATTGTTTATTTTGTTGATTATGATACACCAATTGTTTATTAATCAGCTCTTTTCGTAATTGAGCAGTACATCGTTAGATGTAATAAATATAGACTACACTTTTTTGATGACTTGATAGAATTTGAATAGATGTTTCATTAAAGAGGATATCAAGGTGAAAACAGATAATAAGAAGATAAGATAAAAAGTAAATATAATAAACTTATAGCATACATTTCTAGATATTGCTAGAAGTAATCGAAAGCTATGTTTACATTAACAAAAATTCAGAAAATAGAACTCAAATTTCATTACACTCTGAAAAGATTATTAAATTAACAATCGAAATCATCAAATCAGTCAAAAAGAAAATTGACTATTATTTTTATTAACAATCAGTTAACAAACAAGTAACTTTTGCATTTAACAATTAACAAATTAAGTAATGATTGATAAAAATACAATCACGTCATTATTTGGAAATGAAAATTATTTTTGATCAATTTCAAACATTTTTTTATTTTTGTCGAACTGGGTAATTTACCCTGTCTTCTTTTGATTTATCAATTTTAAATTGATATTATTGGCGAACAAATTTGATGTTTCGAAAGAAATTCGTAATAATTTTTTGAAATATAATTTGAAATGACAAGAAATTTTTTAGAACTCAAGCACAATAACCATCATTTTCCGAAAAAATATAATTTGAAAAATACCAAATTATTTCAACAATCTATATCTCTGTGAAGATGAAAGCAGATAAAAAGTTTGAGATTTACAAAAATACACTAGCTTTTTATCCAAATATTATCCTTTTTGCACTTTTTATCCAAAGTGCATAGAAAGATTGCATTTAAAAAAATAGTATGCCTTACATTAATAATATAAAAAGGTTTTGAATTTTATATTATATTATATTATGGCGATGAATTTATTAAATTTATTCGTAGAAGTTTCTAAGATCAACCATTTATTACTATTATTTTAAATTAACATTTAATAAACTGTTAATATACAATTGAGAAAATTAATTTCAAAAATATACATTTTTGATAAATTATAAGTTTTATTGACAAAAAAGAGAAAAGAATTATTAAGCAGTAATACAATTTTATCTATTAACGAAAATTCATAGTTTATGAATATAAATGATATTAATGATAAGGATATAAATGACAAATAGTAGAGTCAACTGGGATAATTGTGACATATTGATTTTTAATGTAAAAAATCATGTTTATTCATTTTGTAATGCAATTTTTAACAATGTCAATCTTAAAGATTAATGTCACATGAATATTATAATTTGTGTTTCAAATTAAGTATGAAAAAATGATCTGTCACAATTACATCACTTCACCCTATATTTCTAAATAATCAAATTTCTATATTATATTCTATATTCTAAATAATATAATTTAACATCTCTTATGACAGTAGAAATGTTCATCAAATTATTTATATATTGAAAATTACATTATCATCATAGACGTACCCGATCTCAATTCATTTATCTCAATAATAGTACCTCAAATTAATTAAAGATTGACCAAAATTATGAAAAATTGGTTTTTATCAATTTTGAATGTTTTGATTCTTGTTTTGTGTTATAGATGCCTAAAAACTTATAAAAATCTCAACAGGGCACATTAGCCGAGAACTCGATTATAACTATGCGACTTTGACCAAAATTATGAAAAATTGGTTTTTATCAATTTTGCATGTTTCTAGTCTTCTTTCTTGTTTTCGAGGCCTAAAAACTTATGAAA
>JABFPQ010000131.1:0-15150 GCA_022817265.1 Masnerella sp. ZL-2020
TTTCTCTTTATCTCCTATCACCGCTTCGCAACTGCTTCACTTCCTCCAGAAGAGCTCATCCAATGCTAGAGGAGTTGACCAGATGCCCATTGACTACTACCGTAGAACCTTCAGTATTTTTTCCGACGTGTTATTGCACATAATCAACATATCCTTGGAACACTCTACCTTTCCTACTTTATGGAAGAAAGCTGCGATTATTCCACTGCCCAAGACTTCTAATCCTAACCATCTAGATCAATACAGGCCAATTTCTATTCTCTGTGCACTGTCCAAGGTCTTGGAAGCAGTAGTCCAAAATCAACTTTTGAATTTCTTGGACACCAATCGCTATTTGGACCCTTTTCAATCGGAGTGCAAACACGGCCATTCTACACAAACTGTACTTCTGCGTCTCCTGGATAATGTTAGGGCGGCTGCTGATAACAGGAAGGTTACCATCTTGGTCATGTTTGACTTCTCCAATACCTTCGATCTGGTGGATCATGAGATTCTTTGTTCTAGATTGGAGAGTTTGGGCTGTGCGGAGTCCGTGGTTAACTGGTTTAGGTCTTACCTTTCTGGCAGGGTGCAGGCGGTGAGAGGCGAACGTGGATCTTTGTCTTCATGGCGCAGCATCTCATCAGGGGTTCCTCAGGGCTCTGTACTTGGTCCCTTACTTTTTTCCATTTACATAGATGACATATGTTCTAGCCTGAGACATTCTAAACACCTTCTGTACGCTGATGATCTACAGATCTATTTGCATTGCTCGATTGCAGAGTTACCTGACTCGCTGAGGAAAATTGACGAGGAAGTGAAGACGGTTCAAGCTTGGTCTTGTGAACGGAGGTTGATCTTCAATCCAAAGAAAACCAAAATAATGATACTGGGCTCTCGAATCCTCGTGCACTCTATCAATTTGAATAGTCTCCCTCAGGTGATGGTTCATGGTGTCTCGATACCATATGTCACCTCTGCCAGAAATCTCGGAGTTACAATGGATGCTACGTTGTCATTTACGGCTAACGTGTCGGATATTGCTAGACGGATCTGGCTGACCCTCAGACAGATCAGACATAGTTCAACACTTTTGTCAATGGAGATGCGAAAGCAGCTGGTGGTCTCCTTGATTTTTCCAATTCTGGACTATTGCTGCTTGACAATGACGGGTTTGACGCAGGCCTTGGAGAGAAAACTTCAAACCTCTCTTAATGACTGTGTCAGATTTGTTTCTGGGCTGAGACGTGATGTGTCGGTCTCGGATTACTACGTCAGACTTGGGTGGTTGCGGGTCGTGAACCGACGTAATTATTTTATGGGCTGCCTCACATTCAGACTGCTTGCGGATGGATCCCCTCTGTACCTGTCTGAGCATTTCGTTGAGAGAGCTCGACTGGCCCAAAGATTCGTGCGCGGTACATTCCGGCAACTGTCGGTACCTTTCTATACTACGACTACATTCGAGAGATCTTTTATTGTCAGTGCCGTCAAGTTCTGGAATGGGTTGCCCACGGAGATTAGATCTTCGACATCGCTCGCCAGTTTTAAAACGAGGCTCTTTCAACACCTGCTTCAGATTCAGTCTACTCTACACTAATTTTCACTCGAGCCGTTCCATTATTTATCGCTTATTATTATTATTATTATTATTATTATTATTATAGTTCTATTACGCTATCAATGAGTCTATTGTATTTATATTTATATTTATATGCAACTTAACTATATATTTTGTATGTATCTAATTTTCGTTTACTCTTGCTCCGTCATCTCAAATATTCTTTACTGTTATTGATTGTACATTTGTGTTATTTCGAGAGAAATTTTTTTATCAAGCTCATATTTAATTATCAAAGTTGAGAGCTATCTCTATTATGTTTTCATTTGAATTTATTATTTTATGCTGTGTTACTTATTATGTACTTTTCGGCCAAAAGGGACATTCCCTAGGCGTTATGAGTTTAAATAAATAAAATAAATAAATATGGTAAAGTGGTCTAATAACGCCATCATTCTATCTCTTTTACTCTTTAACATTCTTCAAATATTCTATCTTTCTTTTTGACGGCGTTATTAGACCACTTTACCCTATAATTTCTCCTTATTTTCTTGTTCAGCATATTTTTATATGATAAAATAGCCATAATGGTGCCACTGAATTAACTGTCAAAATTTCAAATTATTGCAACTTAATGTTGCAGAACCGATCAACAAATAAAATGTTTTCCTATTTTTTTTGTTTAACATATTTTTATATGATAAAGTGAATCAACTGTTAAAAGGTCTAATTATTGCAACTTACTATTGCAGAACCTTGATACATTTAATATAAAAAAAAAGAATTAATTATACGATACCTCGACCATCAAGTATACATTTTTCTCATTTTCACATTTAGTATATTTTTATATAATAATGTCGTTACTTTTATGCCTCTAAATCATCTGTGAAAAATTTCAAATTATTGCAACTTACAGTTGCACAACTAAGCAACATTTAATATGACAAAAAATACAATTTTTCTTCATCACCTCGAACCTCTAATATACTTTTTTCTTAATTTCAAGTTTAACACAATTTTATGAATAAAGTGGCCATACTTATGCCATTGAATTAATTTTCACAATTGTAAAAACTTATTGTTAAAGAACTGAGCAAAGTTTAATATGACAAAATATAGAATTTTTTATTCTATATCTTGAACCTAAAATATATTTTTTTCTTATTTTCAAGCTCAGGACAATTTTGTATTATAAAGTGGTCATATTTTTGCCACTGAAACAGGTGTCAAAAGGTTACATTATTGCAACTTACTGTTCTAGAACCGATCAAAATTTGGTCGCTTAAAAAACATGAAGTATTTTTTTTAACCTCACATTGTGATGTCGTTACGCGTCCATTATTTATATTTACTGTTTACGTTATCCGTCAATCAATTTATGTATACCGAAAGGCTATGTTACCCGTCAACAATTTTCAACTAAAGCCCCCGAACTATGAGCATTGTCACGCTGATGAGTGCCGCCACCTACCGTGAGTTTTTTGAACAGGACAATCGACGAAGCGTCCCAAATCAAATCAAGAAAAATTGATGGAAATATTAACATTTATTGAGTTTTAATTTAAACGCCTTACTCAACCAAATTTTTGACGCACAAACTGATTCAAGGGTAATGAAACAAATTAATAGGTGTAAATAACCAATAAATTTCTTTCATTCCAAGAAAAATAACTCACTTCGAAAGTTTCGACAACTGCCTCTCCGTTGCCATTGCTGTAAATACTAGCGTGTAGTACGTCGCCGCTGCGCAATCTTGTCGGCGACGTACTAAACGTACGTCTTGATATATTGCTAAGATTTTTCTTCTCTTTCTTCTCTACACGGCGCGACTTCTGCTTGACTGATCACGTAATCTGTAATGTTAATAAAATCAATCATTATTTACAATTAATGTCATTAAATATAAACAAATGATTTATATCTTATTTAACACCCGGATGTCCGAGGCGAAAGATCTTTCTCGTTTCAAAATTTAATTTCTTCTAATACGAATAATGGAAACGTGAAATCTTTTTTATGCTAATTTTCAAAAAAAAACTTTTCATTTTTTTTTAAATCATACTAAATTGACTATTTATTTCATCATTTAAGCCTCGGACTTTCAAGGGTTTAAATAAGTTCTGACTTCTGAATGTTAATATTATTTTCATCTAGTTGAATTATACTCTGCGCTGCTTTTTTCTTGAGCCATCTTCTTTTCTACCCTTTTTACGTTTTTTCATATTCAAAATTTGAGTTTTGATTTGCGCCTCCGACCTCTCGCTCAAATGCGGATTTTTGGCCTTTGCTTCCCGAATAGCGGCGTAGCCTGGCAAAGCTTTGCTATCTGCCTGAAAATAAGAATCAAAAGATTCTTCCAGGGCACTTTTTTCCTGTTCGCTCCATGTCCTTCGTTCTCGTTTCTTCTTGCCTAATCCTGACAACACGATTCAAATCATCAATCATAAACTGAAGAACAAAGTAAATTTTATAGTAAAAGCTCAGCGAATTAAGTACATACGAACAATAATGGATAACTAACAAATAACCATCATTTCATTTTTCTAAAATAGTTACTAGTTTTGATAAAAATAAAAATTCAGTTATGATAATAAAATTTTAAAATTGTTCATTTGTATCATAACATTTATGAAATATGATGTAAATATACACTGCTTGGCATAAATTATTGGACACTAGTATTTAATATATTATTCCTAGGATGCAAAAACTTATGCCGGGCCGTGTACATCTCCTTCGCTTTAAGTATCATATAGTTTGAAAGATTCTCTTCAAAACTAAAAAAAAAGTTATTTTTGGTTGAATTTTTCACGTCGAAAATGTGAAAAGTGCGCTTTTTTTAATTGACTGTTTTTTTTAATTGAAAATTAACCAAAAATAAGTTTTTTTTAGTTTTGAAGGGAATTTTATAATTTTTAAGATGCTTAATGCGAAGGGGGTGTACACTGAACGGCATTAGTTTTTGCACATTAGGAATAATATGTTAAATACTAGTGCCCAATAACTTATGGCGGGCAGTGTAGTTATACAATAAATAAATAAATAATTCTTTGCACCTAAATAATTTTGTACATTATCGGGATCTGACATGCGGCGCGAATTGCAAAAAATAGCAGAGATAGATTCATACGTTAACAAAAAAATTACTTAGTTAATATGTTACAATGTTAACAATGTTAATTAAGAAAATTGTGAATAATTATTGATATTTACTCTAAATTCATTTAAATTAGATCAATCGTCAGATAAAGTACAATGAAATATCTTTGAAAATGCCTAAAAATTACAAAAAAATTAATTCTCCATTCTTTAGTAAAAAAAAAGTAAATTAAATTTAAGAAAAAAACTACTTTGAAGTTGACGAGTTCTGCATAGGCTCTTATAGAAAGATCACTTGAAGGTTTAGAAAATTTTCAAGTTAAGCATGACAGTACATTAAAAAATAAGAAACAAAAATTATGTATAAGAGGTTTAACTTGTATAAGAATCAAGGTATCTTACTAATGTAAATATTATCGATTTTTTATTTAGATTAGAATGAAAATGATTTTGTGGTTATGAGAAAATCTGTTGATGTAAACTTTGACAGGCTTGACAATTCATGTTATGTTTATATTTTTTCTTAATAAGATCTCACAGTCAAAATAATTTGTAGTGTCAGAGAGAAAACTTGTATGATTTACTGCAGAGAGCATTATAAATTAGCACGTTGGTCCATTGAGAACGATCTCCCTCTAAATGCTCAAAAATTTAAATTTATTACTTTCTCCAAATCTAAACCTTTTCACGACCATAATTACGGTATTGGTGATATATTACTTAAAAACGTGACGAAAATAGAAGTTCAGGGTGTAATTTTTGATACAAAAATGTCTTTTGTAGACAATATCGAATATACCACCAATAAAGTAAATCAGATGTTAGGATTAATTAGAAAAAACACTAATCTATTCAGATCTGCAAATACTCTTAGAAGGCTCTACATTATGTTAGTGAAATTTATATTTATGTATTAAATTGAATTTTAAGGTACCTGTAACCTGTCTTACTACTAACAAACCAGGCGAAACATTTGTTTTTGGAATTTGGGTAAATACTCATCGCCTTACTCATGTACTACCCATGTATCTTCATGAAATAATTCATGTATATAAGCATTTTTAGTCTGTCAATCCAATAAATAAAATAAAAATAAATGTTATTTTTAAGTGCGAATTTATCTTATTTACATTTAAATAGGTTATATTATAACAAATCATACTAAATGCAAAATTGTTAATATTATTGTTCAAAATTATTATAATACTGATCTATATTAAATTATTATTTTAATATTCAAACCGTTTTTGAGAAATAATAGTAGTTCTGATTCAGATGGTGTGTTAATGAATGTCAGATCGCAATAACATGTACTGTAATTTCAGTATTCAAAGAAATAATTATAATAAGAGAATATTGCTTTCTAACCGTAGAATGCACTACTCATTTCCAGAGTCATTGTCTTACGCGTACAAATGGCACTGGAGTGTCTCTTTTTTGGGTAAATAATGAAACCAGTAATGCGTTCTAGGGTTAAAAATCTCAAATTATTTGAATTAGTAATATATTTTAGTTATAGTAGTGTTGCATCAAATAAAACTCACTTTTTGAACGGGATTTTCCTTTATCATTATTGTTCTCGCAAACACTGTCACTATCTTGAAAACTACCTTCTTGCTCTTGATCTAATTCGTCATCTGATTTCTCTTGATCGTTGTGCCCTTGTGCCGCTTCTAATAGCTTGCTAACACCAAGGATTTGTTGGTGAGCAATTGGCATTCTGTAGTGTTTTTTATGTATATCTTTTTCGTGACCCATGAATTCTGCCAAATCCGAAGAAAATTGTTCAGACAAATTCATTTTAATACATGTTGTTGCTATGTGTTTTCGTAACTGCGTTCCTCGGAGTGTAAAAGGCATATCTGCATTACACGCTTCAGAATATTTTCTCAGAAGTCCGCAGGCTCGTAAATATTTTGGACGTGTTTTATCTGCACTTGGAACACCAAATAAATGAGGATTACTGCTTGGTACATTGGATTTGTTTCGATTTTTAATAATCGTCAAACAACAATCTTCAACATCTTTTTGTAAAATAACTGCAACGGTTCTATTTAATTTTCCTCTTGAAACAAAACGAACATATTTCTTGGCGTAATCTTTTTCTTTAGAAGTGAGTCTCTTGTATACTTCAGGGTCGACATTTGCGTCAATGCTTTGTCTTGCTTCAAAATCTTCGACAAGAATTCGTTCCGTCTCTCCTGGGCGTCGACGATTAAAAACTTGTATAGTAATAAGTGTATACTCCATAAGTTCTATCCAGCACTCCAGACTATATTCTTTTTCCAGTTTTGCATGAGCAGCTTGACGTTTTTCATTAATATATGTCCACAATTTCGAAATATCTTCTAATGATGGCAAAACAATTTTCTTCTGTCGTTGTTTCTGGTACATCTGTTCAGTCGCTACTTTATTGATGTCAACAGCATACTCACTTTTGAAAACGTGCAAAAATTCTTCAGTTATTTTTTTTTTGTCACCCTGGCCTTCAATTATGCACTTGGTAATTAGTGTTTCACCAACGTGTTTTATTAAAGTTCCTAAATTGAGAGCAACTGCTGGTGCTCTATATGTCATTTTATCTTCATCAAAACCTGCGATTTCGTTGCACACATCTGTTACAATTGAATACAATTGTGGATTGTATATATCAGACAATTCTGTGACTTCAGGTTTTTTTTCCATTATCGCTTTTAAAATTTTTCCGAGGTACCTTAGTTTCGAACGAATCAAATCGTATTGATGAAGAAGCTTATATTTTTTGCACATCTTATTGGCATATGCTATTATCAAACCGTCAAATCTTACAAGACGATAAATGTCGTCATCTCGCATAACGGGAAGGAGTTTTTTTTTGACTGCATGTGAGGCTTCAGGGTGGAATCTACCCTGTAACACTTTACTTTTGATAGCATGCTCACGTCCTTTGAATTTTGTATTGCTACATCGGGATAAGTGGTGTCTAATGTTAGTCTTCACAAAGAATTGTTTGCAGGTGACACACGCAGTATAATCAACTGCTTTTTTTGATATAAATTGTGGTCTTCGAGCGACTATTATTTTTCCAGTGTTATAAGCTTCCTGAGTGTTATGCAAAAAATTACCCTCACCTTTTATAAGAGCTATCAGTTTTTTACGTTCCTGTGATTTTGGAGCATACGTCTTCATTTCGCGAACTTTATCTTCATTTTTGTGTACCGTCAATAAGTGTCGTACAAATTTCGTTTGTAATTTTTTGCAATACACGCAAAAATGTTGTTTCGTAATTATGTCGTTGTCCGATTTGACTGCTTTCACGCAATCTACAAATAATTGTTCCTCATTAATAACAGACTGTATTTTTTTGTCAACATCATTATTTTCATCATCCTCTTCGTTATCGTCTCCATTATTCTCATCATTTGACTCATCTTCGCTTTCGTTCCCGTTGCTACCCTTTTCCTCACTATCTTCACTGTCTTCGCCTCCTTCTTCTCCCCAAATTTCATTTGTAGACATATCATCCGGTAAATATTCACTTCCGGATGTCACAGATTCTTCTTCTGAAAATTCCGAGTCAGTATTTGTAAAATTATGAACATTTTTATTATCTCTCTTCGATAGCTGTCGCTTTGTTGTAGATATTTTATTATTATTTTTAACATCAGTAGATGGTCCAGCGCGATCATCTTCATTGACAACTGAATTGTAATTTACTTTTTTTGTTTGAATCGGAACTCGTTTCGGGTCCGGCTTTGCTGGAGTTTTTTTAGACGCACTATCTTCTGCAATGACTATTAAACTATCAATATCCCGTCCTACACGGGAATTGTGAATCAACTCATATTGAGTTGTTGTGTGACTAGTTACAGGATTTTCAAAAACTTCATTCGGATGATTATCTGAACAATCCATTTGAGTTTTATCCAACACATGATTTCGATCTTCAACATCGATATTTGAACTATCAATATTCAGTCCTGTACAAGTGATAGATTTGTGAATCAGCTCGGACTGGTTTTTTGTTTGACTAGTTATAGTTTCTCCGAAAACATTATTTTGTTGCTTATCTAATGACTCTGTTTGTTTTTTATCTAACGCATCATTTTGATTAAGTAATTTTGATTTTGTGATTTTATGATTGTTGTAAACATCATTAGTCAATCCAGCGCGATCATCTGCATGCTCAGCTGAATCACTGGTCAATTTTTTTTGTTGAATCAAGACTTTCTTCTGGTCCGACTTTTCTGGGCTTTCCTTAAACGAACTATCTTCCGAATTGACTATTGAACTATCAATATCCCGTCCTACACAATCTGTCAAATTGTGAATTAACTCATATTGATTTGTTGTGTGACTAGTTACAGGATTTTCAAAAACTTCTTTTGGATGACTATCTGAACAATCCATTTGAGTTTTATCCAACACATGATTTCGATCTTCAACATCGATATTTAAACTATCGACATTCAGTCCTGTACAAGTGATAGATTTGTGAATCAGCTCGGACTGGTTTTTTGTTTGACTAGTTACAGTTTCTCCGAAAATATTATTTTGTTGCTCATCTAATGACTCTGTTTGTGTTTTATCTATCGCATCATTTTGATTAAGTAATTTGTATTTTGTGATTTTGTGATTGTTGTAAACATCATTAGTCAATCCAGCGCGATCATCTGCATTCTCAGCTGAATCAGTGGTCAATTTTTTTTGTTGAATCAAGACTTTCTTCTGGTCCGACTTTGCTGGGCTTTCCTTAAACGAAGTATCTTCCGAATTGACTGAACTATCAATATCCCGTCTTACACAATCGGTCAAATTGTCAATCAACTCATATTGGTTTGTTGTGTGACTAGTTACAGGATTTTCAAAAACTTTATTTCGATGAATATCTAATGAATATATTTGAGTTATATCCAACTGAAGATTTCGATTTTCAAGATTGATATTTGATCTATCAATATTTAGTCCTGCACAAGTGATCGATTTGTGAATCAGATCGGACTGGTTTTTCGTTCGACTAGTTACAGTTTCTTCTAAACAATTATTTTGTTGGCTATCTAATGACTCTGTTTGTTTTTTATTCAACCCATCGTTTTGATGAAGTAATTTTGATAAGGTGATTTTATGATTGCTGTTAACATCATTAGTCAATCCAGCGCGATCATCTGCATTCCCAGCTGAATCAGTAGTCAAGTTTTTTTGTTGAATTGAGACTTTGTTCTGGTCCGACTTTGTTGGGATTGCCTTAATCGCACTATCTTTCGAATTGACTGTTGAACTATCAATATCCCGTCCTACAGAATCGGTCAAATTGTGAATCAACTCGTATTGATTTGTTGGGTGACTAGGTACAAGATTTTCGAAAACTTTATTCCGATGACTATCTAATGGATCCATTTGAGTTTTATCCAACTCAAGATTACGATTTTCAAAATTGATATTTGAACTAGCAATATTTAGTCCTGCACAACTGGTCGATTTGTAAATCAACTCTGACCGGTTTTTTGTTTGACTAGTAACACTTTCTCCGAAAACAATATTTTGATGACTGTCTAATGACTCTGTTTGTTTTTTATTAAACCCATCATTTTGATGAAGTAATTTTGATGTGATTTTATGATTGCTGTTAACATCATTAGTAATTTCAGCACGATCATCTGCATTCTTAACTGAATCAGAAGTCAATTTTTTTTGTTGAATCCAAATTTCCCTCTGGTCCGACTTTGCTGGGCTGTTTTTATCCACTTCGCTGAATTGTGTTGGGATTTGCAATTTTTCAAGTTCAATCTTTGGAAACTTATCGAACTTGACAGGAATCTTTGAACTTTCATCCTTTATTTTTGATGAAATTTGTGATCGCGATGATGGATAATTAGCGTCAGATGATCTTTCTCGCAACGAAATATCTGCCTCATAGCCAGAACTGGTCTCGTCATATGCAGCTTCATTTTTTCTAACTTTTTTGTTTGTTCGGTTTTTCCTTCTTTTTTTCGAGCATAGAGGTGAGATTGTCACAATATCGCGGTTATCGTCAACACCTGAAATATTTTATAAATATATAAATGTTAATATGATTGCAAAGAACTTCATTTATTTGTAAAATTACTTGTTCAATCCATTTACAAATTTCGGACAATATTTTTTATTTGTAATCAGTGGAAAATAAAAAAAAACAATAACAATTTGCGAAGCATCGAAACAACAATTTTAAACTGTTCGCAAAATATTTTTGTCCGTGGAATTTAATTTAAGTAGATCTGTACCTGCAAATACATTCCTTCCGCTAGATTGAGGTGTTGAACAATGAAAATTAGGTTTTTCCAAAGTGGGATTTGATGCATCACTGACAGAATCAGAATCTTTTAAGTTTTCTTTATTTTGATGTTTTTCGTTCTTTTTCTTATTCACCTCAACCTTTCCACCTGTAATATTACAATATTAACTAACAATATTTTCGTGATCACTAAAATAATGATAAAGAACAATTTTAATAATAACTTACAAACAAATTTACTGCAATTAATTTTTTCTAACTTGACAATTGCTGAAAAAATGTTTAAAAAAGATTATATATTGTAATATTTTCAGAAAACATTGATTCATTGAGTAAACGTTTTAATCATACGATATACGTGTTGAATAATCAAATATCTTTATAACTTTGAAATCAAAATTAATTATTTGTTATTATTACTTTATAAACAGAGTACTTCTAAGAAAATTACCAATATATAAATAATATCTTACGTGATATATTTGTGTTCAAATCTTTATTCAGGCACTCAGAAGAATTTGTAAGAAGAGAAGCTGCAAAAAATAAAAAAATATATTTCATATGAAAAGATTGCTGTAGCTGTAGTTTGGCAATCTCTTAACATTATCTCATCTCTTAAAGATGAATAATATTAAGAAATGATTAACAGTAGAAGTACTGGTAATATCAATATATCACCGATAATGACCATGAAGACCATTATCTTTCATTTATGAATAAGAATACATGATTGTAGGTTTCATGTTTAATTAAGATATAAAATAAACAATAATGTATACGGTCTAGTCAAATTAGCTCGTAATTTTTCAAATGACAAAACTGTGCTTCTAAATTTAATCAACATATATCTTATGTAAATGTGTTTTTGAAATGCGTATTAGATTCAGTCTTCATGAACATAATGTATATAGTTGAAATATATATACATATATATGTTGGTACATAATGGGTCAGATTAGGATGTACAACGGTATTTATTAAGACGATTGGTACTTAACGGGACAGTTTTTACAAAAAATGTAGTTTGCACAAGCACTGTATGATACGCAAACCTTTTGGAACAGACATAGAAATAAAAATACCTAAGAAATCTATTTTCAAAATAAGCTGACGTAACATTAAAAAACCAGTTATAAGATATAATTATCATGAAGACGATGATCTTTTGTCTATCAATAAAAATACATCATTGTACGTTTTATAATGAATTAAGATTTGAAATATGCAATGATGTATACGGTCTTGTCAAATTAGCTCGTAATATTTGAAATAATAAAACTGTGCTTCTGATTATTGTGAAACTTTATTCTAAATATATTATATTAAATTTAAATAAAAAATTATGTTACTTTCTGTTATTATTAGGATGAGTTTATTGTAACGTAATTTGAAATGTAAACTCCATACAATGTGTTTTCAAATGGCATATTAAATTAAATCTTCATTAAAATAATATATATAGATATATATAATGGTACCTAATGGGTCAAATAAGGATACACAATGGTATTTATCGAGACTATTGGTACTTAATGGAACAGTCCTCACAAGAAATGTAGTTTTTACGAGCATTCGATGATATACACACCTTTTGGAAAAGGCACAGAAATAGAAAGACCTTATAAGTTAATTCTGACGATAACATTTAATAACCATACTGTTATAACACACTCTCTGTACATTATCACATTGAATATAGTATATTACTTAACAAGTGACGGCTGTAGAGTACTTGTAGAGAAGACTCTACAGCCGACGCATGTTGAGTACGATACTTTTCCTAACGACAATGGGAAAAGTGCTTACTTCTCCCACAGAGTTAGGAAAATATATTAATGTTACAGTTTTTATAAAGAAACAAACGTAATTTCAGATGAAGAAAAATCCAGTACTTCTAGTTTTTAAGCTAAAATCAGTTAATCTACGAAAAATAAGCATTTATCAAAAATCTTATTTTTAAATTGACTCGCTTTCGCTCGTGTTATCGCATAACAAAAAATTATCGGGAAACTAACCATTCTTCTTACTCCGGGACATCAGCCACGGAAAATTCTTAATATTTTCTTTGCTGCGATCTGCATAGTCGTACGTCAATTCGTCGCCTTTGTAAATATCTTTTTTCGCAAAAAATACAAGATGCAGGTTGTCATCAACTTCGACAATTTTGGTTTTCAAATTTCCTTCCAAATTATGATTAATGATTCTACCCGCATGACGATTGTAAAGCGTTGCATCAATACTGGAAAAATATATAATATATATTATAAAACAGTCAAGAACGATAAAACCACTAAATTATAGCAGACTCGGTAGTGTTGACCAAAAGAAATAACTTTCATTTCAGACTTTTTCATCGAATTGATAAGAAATGACTCTGTAGTCGAAAAAATGAAACCTCTTTTCAAGAACTTGACAAACAGCCGTTCTGAGGACCATGAGTCCTCATAGTATTACTAATAAGTATTTAAAACAATAAAGTTTTGCATTCAAATACTGAATTAGTTTTTTTGTTATAAAAGTAGACAAGAAAAAAAAGTAAAGATGGTAACTAGGATTTTATCATTTTTAGCAACTCCACTCCAAAGACACTAAAATTAAAGAAAATGTTTTTTGTGGATCCAATTTAAGGCAAATTTGTACCTCAGTAAAATATCAAATATATATAATTTGTTTAACTATAAGACGAAGTTGTAGATTAGCAGTGATCAACGTGTAATGTTAAACATAAATTTTATCATAAAGTGTAATAAATATATACCTTATATTTAACTGCTGTGAAAATATCAATTAATTTGCATTGACACAATAACTATTTTTTAATTTCTATGTCATTGAAGGGGGAATGTAGAACTGATGAGATCTCGAATAGTGCTATGCAACAATTTATTCTTATAGTAGAACGAACGAACATATTTAATTATTATAATTTCAATAGTTCAGTTAAGTTAAAGTGACAATTTGTGATACAAGATATTTGTATCACCAAATTGTTGTTATTAACAATAGTAACTTTATATATATAAATATTACATCTACACAAAAATTCTGTAAATGAAATAAAATTTATTCCGAAACGTCAAAGAAAATATTTTTTTAAGTTCTTGTATTTGGGCAAAATCTGAACACTTCAAAAACATTAAACTACAAGGAACAACATATACACTTTCAAATATTAGAACATATTTAATTTCGTGACACATTTTGCATTAATTTGATTCACAAAAATCATTCAATTGATTTCAACGTTTTTGGAGCACCATAAAATCCACCTCTAAGGAAATTGGAATCAAATAAAACATTCATTTTAATATGGAATATTATTAATGCTTTCACTATATAAACAAATTTATGTAAAAAATTAAACTTTTATGAGTGTTAACCTCTATTTTTTTATAGTTAAACAAATAAACATATTAAGTATTAGAATGTGATAGAGATTTTCCTTAATTTGATCCACAAATATCTTTTAATTGATTTCAACGTTTTTGGAGCACCATAGAAATCAATCTCTTGATAAGGAAAATTAAATTAGATGACACATTTTTGTTGCTCAAATTTAAGCCAAAATTAAACTACACTTATATACTCAATATAATTATTTGTTTAACTATAAAAAAAGTTGTAGATTAACAGTGATTAGGATTTCATAATGTCTAGCACTCTACTCCAAAGACACTGAAATTAAATAAAAAGTTTTGGTGGATCTAATTCAGGAACAATTTTTCTACAGTAAAATACCAAATATATACATTTGTTTGATTTTAAGACAAAGATTTAATGTTGATTAACAGTACTAAAGTTTTGATCATGTCTAGCACCGACACTCCAATGACATTAAAATCAATGAAAAAAATTTGGTAGATCCACTTCAAGTCAAATTTGTACCACATTTCAAACTGAAATATTATTTTTGCTTTCACTATATGACCAAATTCATGTTGAACAGTAATCCTTTAGTAGAATTATTTTCTGTGAATGTTAATATCCTTTCCATTGATTTCGGTGTCTTCGGAGTGGGATTGCTAGATATTATAATGCCTTAAGGGGGTGTTCTCCTTCTGAAGTTTCAAAAAATCGATTTTTTTTTATTGCATTTTTAGATACTTTATAGTATCAAGAATAATGTGGCAAAGCAATTTTTCCGTATGAGACTTCGTTTTCACGTTATTGAAGTAGATAGCGGTGCGCGCTCGAAGGGTCTTTCAGCGCGCCGCTGAGCGGTTGGGTCGGTCCAGCTAAGAATGAATGCATTGTA
>JABFPQ010000132.1:0-15130 GCA_022817265.1 Masnerella sp. ZL-2020
AACGCCCAACTTTAAAAAATTGGCAATTTTTGACGTTCGCCAGGAGGATCTTTTTTTTGTCTAGTGTAGACTACATTTTCGGGGAGGATGGTAAATAAATCGAAACATGAAAACAGAAAATTTTTTATATGATTTGCGTTTTTTGAAAACGTAATCTTTCAGATATAATGTTCCAGAACACTAGTTTGACGTCGAAAAATCTGGAGCCTGAAAATGATTCCCTAATTTCTAACAAGTAGACCAATCTGGTTGCGGCAGTTGTTTGATAATATGCACATTGCGCGTAAGGCTTTGTTTATGCCCAATCGATAGTCGTAATCTGCCGGGGGCGATAAAACCGGCCAAGTTTTGCAGCTTTGTCTCGTAACTTTTGACCACCTGCTTCCCCAAATGCCCATCAACTGTTGCAATTTTTAAACTCAGCTTTGTCTTTTATAATAATAATTTGCCAGTAAAGCAAATTATTAATTAAATTAATTAGCTTATTTTTTACAAGTGTTGGACAAATTGAAGATTAAATTGTAATGAAATTTTTTTCATTTTATTGAATAGTTGTCTTTTACTAATTTCAAAAAATATCTTGTTTGCTGAAGGTTAACTATTGGCAAGATTTTAGAAAATTCCAAAATTTAAATTTAGAATTTCTATGGCATTCCAAATTCGGTGTAACCTGACTAGAATTTTATTTTACCATCGTCTTAAAATTCAAAAACAGCGGATTTTCCTACGAAAAATTTTTCTTACAACGTTTCATGTCGGAAATTTACGACACTTATCATACTTGGGAATAAAGATAAATCATTTTCAAGTTGACCGAAAACTCGTAGTACATCGAAAATGAGTTTAAAATTAGAGGATTTCCAAACAATCGCGAGTAAGAAACTGCGCGCGCAAGATCCTCGGGATTAAACTAACAACCATTAATAACGCAAAGGAAAACAAAATCCCGGATATCAAGAGTTTAAAGTTGCGATCTCGTAGGCTGAGCTCGTACGCACCGTATAAATACTTTAATCTCGGACTGTACGCGCGTGTGGGTCCGTTTATTCGTACGCGTGCCCGTGTATATGAAGCAGAAAAAGAACGACGCAAAGAAGAAGGGATTGCGAAGAAGCGAGATAGCGAGTCAAGCAAAAAAGGCCAACCTTCGGCATTGGATTGTGCATCTGGCAACAGTGTCAGCCCCGAGTATTCAGGACCATAATCGAGCATCGAATCAAGATTAGACGAAAGATCCACTCGGATTTTGAACTTACTTTCACTCGCTCGCAAGTTTTCGAATTGGGTATTTTTACTTTCAAAATTTGAAAAAATTATTAATAGGTGCATCACGTAATCGGCGAGGACCGAATTATAAGACTTTTTCCATTAGGACAATTTCAAAGGAGACTTTTTCAATCAGGGCAATTTCCTATAAGACTTTTTTAATAAAACATTAAATATTTTAAGGTTTTTTAGAATCTTACATTTTTCATTTTCAATATTTTTAAAATTATTTGTAATTTTTTCACTTTTCAAAATTTTAAAAATTTTCTTGGTATTTTTTAATACATTCAAATTAACCAAAACTTGAATTTGTCAAAATTTTCGAAATTTGAACTGGGATTTAAATTGATGGGATTTGACTCCCCAGTTCAAATCCCATAAATCATCCAAATTTTGCACCTGAAACGTCGTGTTTGCCGACACGCTGACAAACGATGACATTTTTTCAAGTCGACTGCCCTTAAAAGCTCTTAACCCAAATTTCCGTTTATTTTACTTCTCGCTTTTTCCGTAAAACGTTATCCAATTTAAAATTCTAAACTACTCTAAGAATAAACTGATTTCATAATGACAATAATTCAAAGGTAATGAGTTTCGAATTATTAAATTCTCAAGGAATCAAACTCGAATCTGTTAATTAAAAAACTTTTTGCTGGCGGACAATAATGGTCCGGCTCGTTTCCATTCGAACCGGCTTAATTAAAAGCACACTTTGCACAATAAAACCAACTCGAGTCATAAAATGAAATAAGTCAAAATCGGGAGTCGGTTTTTTCGCCTCCGCGATCTTTGGAAACAAACTTGCGTCGGCGAAAAAAAGCGACGAAAAAGCAGCACGAGAGGCAGCGTCAAAGGCTTTTGGCGGGCGAAATTACGTCCGGAGGTTGCGGTGGCGGAGACGCCGGAAATCGAGGAGAATGGGCCGGAAAAAAGGACGGCTGCGAGCCGGACGAGATTGAAGTGAGGAACTCGGATGTAGCGGATTCTGCGCAATGAACGGAAAGGTGCCGGCGAAAGAAAGAGCGCCGATAAAAAAGTGCCGTTGATCCGCGGGAGTTCGCCGTCAGTGGAATTTCAAATCTGAATTTCAGGGTACAACAGTTCTAATTTCAAATTGGCAGTGTCAATTTCACAAGATTTTTGCCTACATTTAAATTATGGTGTGAAATTCAAAATCTTAATTTCAGACAGTAAAAGTTTAAATTTCGAACCAGCCCCCTGCAACGTAGATATATAGTAAGAAATCTTAAGTTCCGAGTTTCCGAGCGTTTTATCATGTAGTACAAATGACTACTAACGCCGCGAGCAGCAAAAACCTGAATTAATGTCTTAGCTTTGACAGTTGTACACATTGATTCAGAATTTAGGTTATTTTGTAGCCAAAAATTATTCTTAGTGGTAGAATTTAAATATTAAAGTATAATTAAATAATTTACTTTAATGTTTAAATAGTAGTTTTGATTTCATGTTTCGTTTTTAATATATATTTTTTTAAATTATTTTTTATTCGTTAATTATGATGCTTTACAATTATTTTTTCAATAATAAATCAACTAATATTTTTATAATTCTTAATCATAGAAATATAATTCTTTTTCTTGGATTTCAAATGATCTTAATCTTTGTCAAGTCATTCAATCACTTAATTTGTTTCGACTAAAAGAATTCATACCTATAATTATACTTAAATTTTTTAAATTGTCTAATTAAACGTAGACAAGCATATTACACAAAAATTGAATGAATGCAAATATTATGTAAACCGTAATTGATTTATTATATATGATATATAATATAATGATATTTTGTAACTTCTATAAATCTGATTGAAATCAGAAAACTAATTGTCCAACTAAATCAACGGCTTAATTAAAAATAATATAATTTCGTGCAGCATTGCAGATTTAATTTTTTAGTAGTAGTTATTCAATAGATATGGTGTAATAAAATAGAGGTATTGTTCTTACCAAAAGAAAAAAAATTGAGAAATGTTTAAAATTAATCAACTTACGAATAGATTACTGAAGTCAACTAATTTGACAAAACACACTGATAATGTAGATTTTTTAAAAATTTGACTAAAAAGTAAATTTGAAGCAACCCCAATTTTTTAAAATTAATTCAAATTAGAGTATTTTATATAAAAAAATAACCACATTAATTTAACAGTCCTTTTTATTCTGTACGATAAAGTTAATTTTCAAAATATTTTAAATTAACATGCAATTTGGTTTTAAAAATAATAAAATTAGATGTAAATAAATATTTTTTTGAATCGGCATTATAAGTTTTTCATTAAATAATATATTTTTTAAAAAATATAAACTTGTTGGAGAGGATAAAAAATAATAGGCAAAGGTTCATATGATAAATAACATATCGACTCCACTTAATAGTATGCTTAGTATTTTTATATTTCAGATTGTTATTATAATGATATAAACAATTTTATTACATATTTACATTGAATTTTTGGGCGACTTATGTACTATATAACTTTGCAATTTTTCTTTGCTTTTGACTTACTTTTAGTTTTTCTGCTTTTAGTTTTGTACAATATTGTTGCATTCTCATTTGAATAAAATGGTAAATTATAAAAGGTACGATGTCATTTTTATGTTCGTTGCACGGAAATTTCAAAAGATTGTCTGCAATAATATCTTCCAAACATGAATCTAAAACATTGGAGGAGTCACAATATTTTTGGAAAATTGTTTCTAAATAGTTAATCAATTTATAAAAATTCATGTTTGGATGCACCAAGTGCCTATTAACAGTTAGAACAGCATCTTGAGTGGACCAAGTATGTTTTGTCATAGCATTCATGCAAACATCGCATTTTATCGATTTTTTAATCCTGTCAATCAAAGTTGCAGTCATAAAATATAGATTACAATCTGTTATCTCTGGTTTACAATAATCATGATCTACAATGTCTTCAAAAGACCATTCAGTATTCTGAACGCAGTAATCTAATTTATCTTTAATTTTTTGAATACAATCGCTGTTGTTTGGTTTTGCAAAAACGCTCTTCAAATATTGCAGAGAGATAAGCGGTTCTGGTGGATTTTCGTTTGAAACTGTACAGTTTCCAGCCATAGGTGGTTTAATGATACTGTACAGTGTTAGTAATTTGTACACTTGCAAAAAGGATGGCGTCGAAGGGTGATCATTGGAACCTGATGCAAGCCTTGCAGTACCAAAAAATCTCTAAATAATATTAAAATCAAAAATAGTTACATTTATAACTGAAATATAAATATAATATAGAATAAAAATATATAAATTCTGATAAACATCATGTAGTATAATAGAAAATATTAAATGTAGATATTATACAAATGTGCGAAAATATCTGAGCTTAATGATTACTGAAATAAAAAAGTTCAACCTATAAATAAAAAAAACACAATTCATAACAATTTTGATAAGCTCAACATTTCAAAAAATAAAGAAACAATTTATAACAAAAATCAAACAAAAATATGTAAGCTCTTTGTCTGCACTTGATTATATATTTTTATAGATATCCTGTTTCAAGTTATCGAGCTGCATTTTGGGACCCCTCTAAGCGATTATTAAGACTGAAAACTTGATAAGTTATCGAAAGTTACGTCGAATGTAAAAAATGATTCTGTATTATATTTTTTAAATAAATCTGAACGAAACCGAACCTCCAGAGCATCTTGATTCAGTCTAATTGTGTAAAGGCGATCGATTTCATACTTTTCTTTCAAATAATGAAGTAATTCTACTGTTGATTTCAAAGTAATACGAAGACCTTGAGCTGTTTGTCGGGTCAAAAAGTGTGAAGCTGGTATTTTGTTATCAGTTACAAGGATTTCCCACTGGTCTAACGAAATTCTCGCTTTCTGTAAAACCTGAAAGTAATAAATTATAATTCTTAATAATTTTTGCTAAAATATTTATATGTAATATTTATAATTTGTAGAAGATAAAAAAATATTTAGTAATTTGTAGAAGAAAAAATTTTGATAAAATAATTACTAACTTCATAATGAAAATCATCCTCACAAAGTCCATTGGAAGAAGTACTTAAATTAAGGGCATCAAACATATCATTAATCCAAATGCAGAAATTAGCTGTCTCATCACAATCAATTAAATCGGAGACATATCTCTTGTAAAACCGCAATGCGTTTGCTGTAGTTTTGCTAAATACCTGTTAAAAAACAACATATTGTTGTAGAATAATAAAAAGAAATAATAAAATATACTTTTACTTTTTTAATTTCCAGTTTATTTCATAATTCCAAATAAATCATATACCTGTGCGGCTAGTATCACTTTCATTTTTGCAGAATTGTTTAAATTAACGTGATTGATATTTAACTTTGGACAAAGTTTAATTCCAGCATTACTCTTGGAATCTTCTTCGACAAGTCTTTCAATGTGCCTCCACTTAATCAAATTACCTTCAGAATTCATCTGCGCCAAAAAAAGATATTAATAAATGCAAAAGGTTTTATGATGTAATAAAAATATTCAATTCTTCAAACACAAAAGTAGACCTTGACCGTCCCCTAAATCTTTAAGGTAATTTGAACGTTTTGGCGTACCCTTTTTACAGTTTTAAAGAAATAATTTATAATAAATCAAAATAATGAATCATTACATGTTTGTATATTTTATAACTTTAAAATACACTCCCCAGTCAACGCTGGATTTCGCAACGGAACCGCTGCGGTACCAAAATCGTAACCGTAGCGTAATGCGACGGTAACGCCAGCGTTGTAAAACGGCCACCACCAGCCGGGATCGTAGTGGTTCCGTTGCGAGCGGAGCCCTTACGGAACCACAGTGGAACCGTAAGGATGGTGTCTTTGGACCCTATGTTGAATCGCATCGAAACATTTACGGAACCATAGAGAAACCGTTGCGATATCTAAAACGTTAACTGTAAGGAACCATCGGGAAACCATTGCGAAACCAATCGGCGCAACCGTATTGCAATGATTACGAAATCATTACGGAACCGTAGTGGAACTGTTACTGAGCTATAACGTCATTGCTTTGAAACACTTTTGCGACCGTAGTAGATCCAGCACGAAACTAACGATATTATAATTCGGTGTGTCTGAGAAAACACAGAGAAATATAATTTTGTACAAAAAAATGTATTTTACGTCAAAATTTTTTTTTTCATTAGGTCAATAATGGAAATTAAGTAATACAAAATATGCTATTATTAATATACCAAATTAATATTTTTACCATTTTGCAGATGTTTACTTGGAATGGAATTTTTGTATGTGGATTAGAATAGAAAAGAATTAATCAGTTGATATAGCTTGCATCTTTAAAACTAATTTTTAATTTCCCAAATAACTAGTAATTTTAAAAATAAAAACACAACAGTTGAACTTGAGAAAGGCGTATATTTTCAGTACGTAATAGTTTGTACAAACATAATACTTAAACTAACAACAGTTGAAAACTGTTGAAACCATATCAAAATTGAATAAACCTAATATTACGTAGTACTTCGATTTTCAGCATTATGTAATAATGTTTAAACTATACTCGGCATATATTTTTTTTACTTTTCGCAGTACATTTCAATAATATTTTTTTATTGGAATCATTTACAAAGTTTGATAATAGTCGAAAGTTAACATTTCTTAAACGTGAGACCTTTCAGAAAAATTGGGGGCAAGTGGGGTAAATGTGACATTTTGAGATAATTGTGACACTTGATTTTTTCACACTGAAATTACAACAGATTTTGTGATATTTAGGTCAATTCAATCATTAATGTTAAAACTGTTGAGAAAATCATGAACAAAATAAATAATTATTATTTTTATTATTAAATATCAATGTGTCAAATTTACCCCATGGTGTCACAATTACCTCGGTTGATCCTGCCTTGAAAATGTCAACATCTGAAAATCGACAGTTTTTACCTCTGCCAAAGCGAGACGTTTTATGCCTTGTGTGTTTATAAAAATTTACATATCACCGTCTTTATGCAACAGAGGAATCAAAGCAAATTCAATACATTTTTTGTATTGATCTAATGGTTCAGATCTGCCAATTAATGGTATCTTAACCATTTTTCTTTTTACATCCTTTATTGATATTTGTTTGGCTTGCCTAACATTATTTATGTTAACAGTACAAATTCCCAAGTCCAATGAATCACATGGTGATGTAAATAGCGAACTGCATTTATCAAACATTTTTATGTTCAAAATTGTTTCATCTTCTTTTTTCCAAATTCTATCAATTATGCCAATAGAGTTGTCTTTCAATAAGCAAATATTATCTTTGTGACTTATTCCTAATTTAAAATTTTTAAATTCAATATATTTTACAGTAGGGTTTTTTTTACTTTGTGAATAATGAATAATTGGATATGATTTTTTGATTTTGTTCATTATTGGAAATTTGTATTGTTCTATAGTTCTATTAAGCAATTGTTCTAAATTAGTGTCATTTGGTCTTATTTTATTTTTTATATCTTGCATCGCATTTTCAAAAATGAATGCACTAAAAGAATCTAAATTTCCGAAACGCAAAACATCTGCTGGTAAATGAAGTACATTATGAATATTATAGGTAATATTTTCTGGACCATAATAATTTCCAAATTTTGAGACAAACTGTTTCAACAATTTACTAGCGATGTCGTTGTGCGTTTGACAAATATCTACATCACATAAAATTCTTAAGCCGATGCTTAATTTTAAAAAATGTTTATATTTACTCGGGTCTAAGAAGGAACGCATTGCAACTATACCAGTATACAGTAAAAATTGTCGGAATTCTGTAGCTTTCCAAAAATGAATATCCAAAATTGACCTAGGTTTTCTACCAAATTCATCCGGAATGAAATACTTCACTACTTTAGTCAAGTTGTCGGATAATAAAATTACATCACTTGCTAACAACCTTGTACAAGACAATCCTTTTGTCCATAAAGTTAATAATTTTTTCATAACTCCTAAACAGGTACAGTGCATGTAGTCGATGGGGAATTGGCAGACCATATCTATGTTCAGTTGTTCTAAAATCGTACTTCCATTGTGGTGGGCTGCTTGACATTTCTTCCTAAATCCATCATCATTTCTTAAAGAACTATTTAATGAAGGGAATGTCATTCTTCTCCGAATCGATTTTCCTTTCTGTGTGCATTTGGTGCATCCGAAATAACCATTGAAATATTTCGTATTTTTACAGTAAGCTAAGGCTGGTGCATCACAAATTATAGCATTTATTTTTACTTTTATATTAAAGCCATTCATACGTATTTGTTTACCTTCTATGTCTTTCATGTTCTCAACAAACCGTTTTAAAAATTTGTCGCAATTTTTTGGTTTCCCAATTCCATAAAAGCACCCAATCAGAAATGGTTTATATTGGATTGGCGACGTTACTGCTCCCTGAATCGTACAAAAACTATGCGCTGAACTTTTAGAAAGAGGCAGACCATCTATGTGAACATTTAGCTTAAGTGTAACTAGATTTCCTTTATCAAGTTCTTCTACATGATTTTTGATAAATGTATCGATCCCGTATAAAATCCCAAAATGACCATATTTACCATTATCGAAAGTGTCAATATATTGGAAAGCGTTCTTTGGCGTCCCTAGTAGCGTTTGAGCACGTCTAGGCAAATCATTTTCGTGGCCATTAGATCTCAATATCAATAAAAGAGCGGTTAACGCCATTAGGGAAATATTGTAAATAGTTCTCCATCCAACCAAAATTTGTCCCAGTGATGAAACGTTTTTAGAACTAGAATTTTCTTTTTGAAAATCGTTTACTGTTGGGCAGCTTTCCTCTTCAGATTCGGCTGTAAAATATACGTTACTACTAGCGTCATCAATGTCACTTGATATTAATTCAAGTAATTGTGTGGCATCTGAATCATAATAATATTCTTCTTCATAAGCATGTGATAATTCATTATCTTCGACCATAAAACCTGTTTGACTTGTTTCCAACACGTCACAATTATCACAGTTACATAGAGTATCAACTTCGTTTTGACCTTCCCCCATAACCAATTGCTTTTCCATTTGTAGCGAAACAGTTTCTTCTGATGAATTGTCCTGAACCATTTCATCGAAACTGCCTGTATTAGGATTTTCATCCGCTGAAGAGTGTAAAATTTTCTCTGCTTCTAAATTTATGTAGTAACGTTTTCGCTTTGCAGATAACAAATGGAAATTTGCCGCCATTTTATAAAAACACAACCTGCAATAATAGATTAGTATGTTAGAAAATGTCCATTTAATTTTTAAATCTGCAATCGCGGATAATATATTGATATATTGCTAACCTGAATTTAGAATTTATTTATTTATTTTTTCTACAAATAAATAAGCAATTGAAATTAAAACCTTTTGAATAAGATGAAAAAATTTTTCTCGTTATTAGTTTTAAATAAGCTCTAACATGATCTTTAACGCTAGAAGTACCGAGTGTATAAATCTATACATTTTGCAAATTCTCAAAACTTTATCATTTTTTATCAAATCTGATAAGAAAAGGAAACATCTAGTGACAAATTGTAGTTCACGTGCTTCGTTTTTGACAGAATTATGAGCGCAGAGTTTCTGTTCAAGACAATAAATTGAAAACTTTTTGAACTAAAAAATTGATCTGCAAACAATGCACTGCTAACAAAAATGACCAAAGTCGTATTTACATATTGTACCAAAAGGCAAATATATTAATCAGTTACCATTGCTACAATTGAATTTTCAGTTAACAAAAAAATTATTTATTTACGGAATAACAAAAGTGGACAAAAGTGTCCACACGTTCCTTCTAGGAGGGTAGAAATCTTGGTCCTTTTAGTGTTTAACTAACATCTCATTTAATTATAATATTTTTAAACTATAAAGTTACTTTCATTGAAAAAAAGATTGAATTCCTTGACAAAATATAATATACAAATTAAAAGGAAACGTTATTGTAAAAATTTGTATTTAATAGTTGAAATTAATGTATTATGTCCGAGGGCGCCACTGCGCCCAAGGCCGATATGTCATTTTACGGCAACGCGCGGAGTCCGAAACGTAGAACATACGAAACGAGTGCCGTCTTTCAGCACGAGTTCAACGTCAGTTCCACATTTCGCCGCTCCGCCGGTCCTGTAAATACGTTTACGGTGCAAAGACTTTATTCACCATGCATTCATGTTACGGATTGTCCATATTATGTAGTGATGTTTATGTATCTGTTCGCGAAGTCTTTCTCCAAACAGCCAGTGCCTGCAGATTACAATCTTATGAATGACAACAACAAGCAACAAGCTCCTATGTAAACTAGAGACTGTCAACAGTGACAAGCAACCATAACACGATTCAGGGATTCACGAAAAATGTAGGTGTTCACAAATATAAGTAATTGCGCTAGGTAAAGTAATAAAAAGTTTTGAAAATTTTTTAGGTAGACAAATGTAATATAATGAAGCAAGTAGAAAACATACTTACTATTCCGTTAAAAAATATTGCAATAATTTCCTTTAGGCGCTATTATTCTGTATCATGACAGAGATTGTTTTATTCTTGTTTGGAATTATGTGAGATAATGGGCTGTTATAATAACAATCACATTTAATGCCCAAACTTTACTCCAAAAACTGTTTAAACTTTATTCCAATGAAGATACTTATATATAAATAATGCAGTCTGGGTATATGCGATATTTACATCTGCAAGAAGAAATTTTCCTTTAAATGATTTTGTTAATATTATAGTGAAAAATATGGGTTGGTTACTCCACTAGTTTTTTACTCAATAATAAGCAGTGTAAAACAAACATACGTAAATACATCATTGTTTTGATTTCTTTTTATAGAAATAAATACAAATCATTTTAAATACTTGTTTTTAAGAAATTTTCTATTTTTAAAATAAAAATTTAAATTTTATATTTCAAATTATTTGATACATGATTGAAATTTGTATTTTTCAATACAAATAATTAAAGAGTAATCAGATTGAATTGAAAAGTAATAAGTGAACTTTTTCCACTTTTCATAATAAATATGATTCATCAATTAAGTTTTTAACCCTTACTTTTAGTATTTTTACAGTAAGTATAAACCGTATCCGTTTGAATTTGTTTTATGATGATAATAGATTGTAGGGTAAGAAAAAACGATGCTTTTTTCCTTTATAAAAATATAAAACTTTTTGATATTTAATTTATAATTTACATCGTTTTTTTGTACTTGGCCGGAGACACTACCGTGTCTCCTGATATTATTGAATGCGTGATCCATTTTTTGCATATATTTGATACAACTGTATTTTTATTAAAATGACTATGTATTACATAATATAGAATTCATGTAAATGTATTTTATGAACAAAGACTAAAGATATATGCATCTCAATCAAATGTCAAAAATTCGTTTTAACATTTTCTGACGAAATAATGTTTAATATTATAACTATGGGATTAAATAATATTAAATTAAATCTTACCATTTTATTTCGTGAATTCCAATCATCCAAATCAATTTATTGTAAGTATAAAAATATAAATGGATTTTAATACGAAATGATTGTGGTTGTTGGGGAAAGGAAAATAATGATGTGTATGATTATATTTTCTTCTGTATAACAATCAGCAAAAACTAATTTTTGGTTATCTAATCCAATATTTCATTCCATTCCAGAATATCTTTGGCTTTTTTTACATTTTATGCTTCACATTCAAAAATACAATGCAGCTTAACAACGGTTGCCATGAAAACACATAAACGTCAAATTGTTAGGTATTTTGGCATTATGCATTTTTCATGGCAACCAAACGAAAAGCGCGAAGGGAATTTTTGATGCCATTTGAGTGTTGTGTTGAAATTCGAAGGATATAGGAAAAGAAATCTGTACACATTTTGATTGAAAGCAGGTAATTAATAAAATGTATATGTTGAAATCTTATTTGAATTCAATCTTATTAAATAATTATTATTTGTCGTCTTACGTTTATTTCATTTTTATTATCTTAATTATTTGAAAATTATCAAAGCAAAAACAAAATGTTACATAAAGAACAGTTTCATCTTAAAATTAAATATATTTTATATTACAATTGGAATATTACGTTTTATTTAAAAATATATTTTAAAAGTAAAGTTTTAGCAACTTTTAGTCAGGATGTCAGAAAATTATTATACATTTCTCACTGTATTTAGCAAAAAGATAAATAAAAAAATGTACAAATAATAATGGATTCTTTAGGTCGATTAACTGCACTTGATGTAAACTATATAATTTTAATATCTTTAGAGAAAACTTTATATTTTGATTTTATTTTTACATTTTCATTTTAAATAATATATTTATTCATTTTCATTATAAAATTTATCAGGTTTTACAAAATGCCATACGTGGTTGTTGGGTTTATCAATTATGGGCTTTTACCAAATGAAGTACCAGTAGAATGGATAATTGAGGAAAAAGAAATACGAGAAAAAAAAATTCGTGAGAAAGCTAAAACAAAATGTTGGTGGCCAAAAAATTCGAAACAGTTACAAATGCTACTAAAAAATCCTAAGAAAGAAACGCCGAATGAACAAAATTGGTCACAGGAAAAAGTTCAAATTTTAACTGACAAGAAATACGGTAATGAAAAATAATATTTATACTCAGTAATAAACAATTTTTTTGTTTACATTAACAATATTTATTATAAATGCTTAATAGAAATTATAAAAATGTGTTAACATATTTGCATTTATATTTAATTTTAATTTCACCAGCCTTATAAGATTAAATTATTTATGTAGAATGATGATAAAATTTTATGATTGTATATTTTTTCTTAGACTCTCTTGATCTAGCTCGGAAAAAAGCCAAAAATATCGATACACAAACAACTGATGAGGATCAGCCTATGGGAAGAGGGCACAGGACGAAGAAACGAAGGAAACTTACATCGGAGGAAGATAGTATGAGTGAGGGGAAATCGGAAACAACGAAGTCTACATCTGCAGAAGAAAGTAGCTCTCACAGTAGCGATAATGATTCGTCATCATCTGAAGACATAAAAACAACGACGATGCCGCACAAGATTAAAATTCAAAAACAACAAGGTAATTAGGGTGAAAAAGGGTAAATATAAGACAATGTAAAAACTAGATAAAATAAATCGTTTTTTTTTAATTTTACCCCACTCCACTCTGCTGTTAAATCATTGTAAAAAATTGAAATATCCCAAAGTTAATAGAATAAAACATTCATTTCGTAGTTTGTTAATAACACATTAAATTATTGATTAAAAACTTTTCATAGTCTGAAAAATTATTTCAAAAAGTGAAATGTTTGTTGAAAAATTGCACTTGTTCAAATTCACATAAAAACTCAATGAATACTACTCAGGTTCAAAACATATACTTCAAGAATAGGAAATTAAATGTTTCTTGAATTTGACAACATCATAATTATAGAAAATAGATTTTTAATTCGGAAAGTACATGTTTCTTCAAACATAAAACTTCATAATAATATAGAATAACTAATATGTGAAATATCATTGTTGCATCTAGATTTCTTGTTTCACTTCATAGAAAAATTCTCCTCTAAAATATATGCTTTACAAAAAAATGTAGGTAATACTTTATTGTTGTGAATCACGTAAAAAAACAATTAAGAAATCACGTGATTTTTATTGTTTAATGAGGGCGACTAGTGAAAAATGATTTTAAAATTCCCTGACTTTCCCTGGCTGCTGATCGATTTTGCCTGACCATATCTTGACTTTTGTACCTTATAAAAAAAACTTGTTTAACAATCCAGTTTGAAGATAAATACATTTTTTATACTGTTCCTAAATAATATCACCTTTATATTTTACAGAATATAATTTATTATCACAATATGTTTGACATATTTAAGATACAATATGTAAAAATTAACATAAAACTCATACCACAAAAGGACAGTATTTAACCGTCCTCGGGTCAACGTTTTTTCAACCATAAAATAAGGTCAACCTGGGTCATTTTCGCCAGATGCTATTTTCATATATTTGTAACAATTTAGAAACTATTTTAAATACATTCAATTATATTTTTATGTCTATTAAACAATTCATTCTATTAAAATATAATGATTATTATTGTATTGTTATTATTATTCAAAACAATGTAACCAACAAAAAAGAAAAAATTTAAGAAAATGTACAAACCCTAGGACAAAAATTACCCACGTTGACCCAAGGAGGGTTAAAAATGCAATAGACATATTTCAAAATACACAACATGTTCAAAATTTAAATGTTAACATATAAACCGTGAATTTCAATTACTTTTCTTCTAAAGTTATAATTACGAAACAGTAATGCAATTTTACACTGACTATAAATAGAATTCCCTGACAATTCCCTGACTTTGCCAGTTTTTTTAAATTCCCGAACTTTTCCAGATTTTCTAGGTCGCTAGACACTCTAATTACAAGAAATTAATTAAAATAACATGAAATTAGAAATTGAGTGCTAGCATTTCATAATAATCATGAATATATTATTGCAATAATGTAAAATATATTATTTAGTAGATATTTGAATTAAAAATGTTTTATTCTGGTTTAGAGAACATATCTGATGAAGAAACGGATGGAGATAGCTTATCTGTTACATATACAGGTAATTTATGCATATAATCAATTTTTTTTGGTTCAATTCACAATTTTTTGAGGAAAGAATAAACTGTATTTGATTTCTAAAATATTTCTCTATATTATTATCTTGAAGTTAAGGGGGGCGGGTCAAGTAAAAGCTCGAAAAATGCACTAAGTTTAGGGGTGGATTGCACGAAACCAAATGAAGCAAACGTTATAATTGTTTTTGCATATTGTTTGGCATTCATTAAACAATAGTT
>JABFPQ010000133.1:0-15071 GCA_022817265.1 Masnerella sp. ZL-2020
GAGTTGGGGGCGGGTTGGAGGGGGTTTCGGCGTTACGTTCAATGGGCTTGGGTATAACGCCGCCCGCAGTTTCAATGCCCAGAGACAGTGGTGCGACGTCCACGAGGAGCACGTCTTGCAACGCACTGCTGGTACTTCCTTCCCCAGACAAAATGGCGGCTTGTACAGCAGCTCCGTATGCAACGGCCTCATCCGGGTTGATGGACAAGTTGAGTTGCTTACCGCAGAAGAAGTTCTGCAGCATAGACTGGATCTTGGGAATGCGAGTGGAACCTCCTACGAGAACTACGTCGTCGATCGATCGTTTGTCTAGCTTGGCATCTGCGAGAGCTTTTTCGACCGGTTCCAAAGTCGCGCGGAACAAATCCGCGCAAAGTTCCTCGAAGCGTGCCCTAGAGACTTTTGTGTAAAAGTCCATGCCATCGTAGAGAGCATCAATTTCTATGGTGGCCTCTGTACTTGACGACAGCGTACGTTTAGCCCGCTCAGCTGCTGTGCGCAGACGACGTAGTGCTCTTGGGTTCGTTCTCATGTTCTTCCTGTACTTCCTCTCGAATTCTTTGCAGAGATGTTCCACGAGACGAGAATCGAAGTCCTCACCTCCCAAATGTGTGTCACCAGCTGTAGCCTTCACCTCAAAGAGAGATCCTTCGTCAATGGTCAAGATGGACACGTCAAATGTTCCTGCAAATGAACAAGACATTTAGTAACTCGTTCAGCAAATTTATTACTGGAATTAAAAAATGGAGTTCTTGTAAAATAATAAATATTCATTTGAATTAAATTGTTGTAAGTTTTTAAAAATTCAATGATATGAAGCAATTTATAAAATTCAAATAAAATATTTCAATCTTTTTATCAATTTATGATTACAACTCCATGTATGTAAAAAAGGCTTTTTGAAACTTACCACCACCAAGATCAAAGATGAGCACGTTCTTTTCTCCTTTAAGATTTTTGTCAAGGCCATAAGCAAGAGCAGCGGCAGTGGGTTCATTGATGATCCTGAGGACGTTGAGTCCGGCTATGGCTCCAGCATCCTTGGTGGCCTGGCGCTGCGAGTCATTGAAATAAGCCGGTACCGTGATGACAGCGTCCCTGATTTTCTGGCCAAGGTAAGCCTCTGCGGTTTCCTTCATTTTCGTCAGGACCATCGAACTGATTTCCTCAGGGTTGAACCTTTTGTTTTCGCCGCGGAACTCAACCTGGATCTTTGTTTTGCCCGCCTCGTTGACAACTTTAAAGGGCCAGTGTTTGATGTCGTTCTGGATCTTGGGGTCGTCGTATTTGCGACCAATGAGTCGTTTGGCGTCGAACACGGTGTTGGCCGGGTTCATGGCGACCTGGTTTTTGGCGGCGTCGCCGATGAGCCTCTCGGTGTCGGTGAAGGCGACATAACTCGGCGTCGTGCGGTTTCCTTGGTCGTTGGCGATGATCTCAACTTTACCCTGCTGCCACACTCCAACGCACGAGTAAGTTGTTCCCAAGTCAATTCCAATAGCTGGCATCTTGAGTTTGTTATTGTCACTTGTCAAGTCGCTTTGTAGATTCGAATACGTAGTGTTATACGTTTGGTTTGTTTTCATGTACTGAGGAGCAGCGGCGCGGCCCGCGGTATTTATAGTCTCGCCCGAGCCGAGCGTTGATTGGTCGAGAGCTGCCGCGAAAGTTCTCCATTGGTCGATTTCCTCCAGAAAAAGGTCTAGATATTGGTCGAGAACCGTCGAGAATGAAATACGAGTTTGACATTTCGTTAATTTTAGACAATATTTTGTTTATAATTCATACAATAACCGCATATTTCGTCATATCGACTTCAAATTTGTATCGTTATTTTATTTCTAATTCACTGTTTCACTTCACGCCATCATTCACGTGACTGCGCGAGAGTATGCGAAGGATAGAGACAAATGACGAGCGGTCTCGTTGATTGGTTAACACACACTAATAATTTACATTCATATGTTAATTTACAGAGAAAAATCTCAAATTTTGGTATTGTAATGAAAAAAAAACTGAATGTAAAAACCACGTGAAATAAAGTAAAATGGATATATTGTCATATTTTCCCATGAACAAAAAATCTGACTGTTCAGTTCAAATTAGTAAAATAATTTACTGTGTATATAGTTTATGTTCTGAAGAGTAATGCAATAGTCTTAATTATAACCTCTTTTTTTGGTCGTCGTTTAGGCAAACGATTTAGTTAGTTAAAGTGAAATGTAATATTAGAAAAATGTGACACAGGAAAAGAAATTATTTAAATTATTCAGTTTTACATCTCATTGCATATGCGACATTAAATCAATGATAAATTTTATAAACAACAAACACATATAATCATTAAGAAATTAAAAACAAATTTTTGATAAAAATTTGAGCAAATATGCGAACACTGCTCAACGTAAAGTTTGATCGTAGGTGAAGCAAATGATTTGCACAAATTTTGATCAGATTTTTAAAGGATTATATAGTTTGAAGATTTTTTTAACAATTAAAAATTATTATTACATGCAATTGTACTTTTATTGTTGATGAATTTCCTGATATTATAGTGAGTAAATTATATTATAATATAAAAACGACGGTTGAGCGCGCGTAGCGCGCTCGGTGATCTAGTTTTTTTATATTTCTAAGTAGTTTAAGTTTTCAGTTCAAATTCCAGTTGATAATTTAAATGTATAGAAAAGCAGAGATAGGAAATTAGTAAAATCTATAATTTGATTGTATGTAAGGACAGCCTCTAATTTGATGGTTTTTATTCCGCGTTTTTACTTTTTGAATTTTTGAAATCTTTAGATTGGTCGGTAACGAGTACGTTTAGCTTCTAATGTTCCTCAGACTGAAATGCAGCGACGTCGATATGATGTAATGGAATCACGCGATCAGAAGACAAATCACGCCGAGGCGTTGACACACCAGTCAATTTAGATTCGATATCGTTTGTCGAGGCTAACACGCGACGCGGCATGGAAAGCGATACCCTCTGTAACGCGAAGGAAAACTGTCACTTGGCAACTTCGACACTTCGACAGCAACGCACATTTTCTGACGATATTGGCAAATTTGTATCTTTTCATAATAAGATTCATGAAAATGGATCTTAAAATACAAATTTTATTCAGTATAACTCAACAATGTAATTTATCTGGACAGACGGTTGGGATATTTTTTAGGGCAACTATATTTATAGTGAAAGTAATAAAGAAGGATACCTAGAGAAGCTTCAGGAAAAATGATAAATAGGATGTGAACTTTGTATGACTCCCAAGAGAACCGAGGACACCAAGTCGATAGATAAGAACTGTATGTGAATTGGTAATAAGGGAGGCTTTTGTTTTTGCGATCACGCCTCGAATTAACACTCTGGCGGAAAGCCAAATCCCATTTTTTATGCCACTGACATCGTAACTACTTTCACCATCGTTCTTGCATTTCGTACCTGCCACGTAAAACCGACTTGTTTACCATTATTTAGCGTCGCAAGCCTGCTTTAATGCAATTTATGGCACTAACTTTTAAACTTGCAAATTTCAGCGAATGTTTCGTTTAAGATTTTCAAATTCAAAAATTGAAAATTATGACATTCATATATAGGATTTTAGAACTATTTTTATTCCCGGAGAAACTGGGAGATACACACTGAGAAAAAGTACTATATCTAGAAGTTATAGTTATAGACACACTTTGGTGTGTCATAAGTATTTCAAGTTTATTCGACTCTTTATTATACCCAAATTTTTATTATATTCAAATTTCTGCTAAATTAATTTCAATTGATTTCCTAAGCGTAATGCTGCATTGACAAAAATGATACTTAGGAACATTGGTAAAAATTGCTATTGCAACGCTGGACATCACATGCAAAATCTAGATCGCATGTGATCTAGATCCAAAAATCCATTGTCGTCAAAATTGGCTTGGCAACAGAGATGATATTAAAACGGTGAATATAACGGAGAACTAGCAAATTTTTGAATTTACAAAGTTTCTCTGAAATATACTCGAGAAACATACTCCCTTCGTGAGTGCCGCGACAAACGAATGAGGCCAATGAGAGAATTCAGGTCTCTTTCCAAGGTCGTGCTTACGCTCGCTCGAGGAACTTTCAAACTTGTTTCAAGTGTACATACATTAAGTTCAACCTTCTCGAAATTGTTAATTCTGCTGATTTTCCCGAATGAATATGTGGAGACATCAAAGTTTAGGCAAATTTAAATTCACGATTCCCGCCAATTAAAATCCATGTATCATACCGACAAAGAACCGTAATTATTATTTTAATTTTCAAGTTTCCTGATCAACCCGGCAATTTTTGTTAATACAACATTCGTAAAAAAGTTTGCAAAATAATAAAAAAAATCTCGAGTGAGGGTGATCGACGATAATGCTTAGTAGATAAATCCCGACCGGTATTGGCTAGCGCCCTCCGCAAGATCAAATCGCATGAAGAATGGCAACGCCACCTATTCATATTTCCTTTAATATTATGCGCGCAAGAAAGGACTTGATGACCTGAATAAAACGCGAACATTTATTGCGTTGGAAAAAATTACGCCCGTCTGACAAGCGCGATTCCGTTAGCGGCAATGTAATATTGTTTTCACCGCGGCTGCCGTCATATGCCACTCGCAGGATAATTTTCTTCGTTTTTACTTTCTGCATTTCCCTTCGGCCATTGTTTACTACTTTACTTTTTCCATTTAACAAACCAAATTATTTTAGCAATTTGATATTTTTTCACGACTGCTTTTTACGTTTTGAATATGGAAACTCATATTTCGCATTTTCATTTATTATTACATTTTGTAGTAGTGATATTACAGATTGGTGTAAGTTTTTTCGAAATATAAAAATAGAAAAATTAGAGAATTATATTGAAATTGTTATTCTTTTTTTTAACGTACAATTGTAAATCAATCCGTTTCTAATTGTTTCTCCGGATAAGTTCTTCCGGATTATTATTATTATTATTATTTATTTATTTATATGAATCAACGGGAATATCCCTTTGTTTACAATAAAGTTAAAAATATATCACTAAAAGTGAGATCGCATTGCACAAAAACAGTCAAATATTATCCACGCAGCTACGGTTTAGTACATAATTGCGAATCGTTTGGGGATTTGACGTAAAAAGGTCGCATGATTTGTGAACATGGTTGCCCAACAAACATATCCTATTAACCAATGAAAAACGCAAGAAATTTGTATTCGAAAATTTCACATCAAATAAATTGTGATTACGCAGGATTCTATTGGGAACAGAAAAGTTTATCAGATTCAGCAGTGAGCAACAGTCTATATTATTATGTACAATATCGTAGAGTAATGAAATTTCGGCTGAGCGTCTTCTATTTTCCAAGGGAATGATTGAAAATAAATTGTAAAAAGATGTGTAATTATGGCTATGGCGTTCCATTGGTGTACCGTTAAGAAATGCCAGGCGTCTCACAAATCTGTGCTGAATCGATTCAAGTAGCTTAATTTCACCAATTTTATGCGGAGACCATATCGGAGACGCATATTCCAAAATGGAACGAACCAAGGTATTAAATAATAATATATATGTCGAAGGATTAATAAAATTTAAGGTGCGATTTATAAAACCCAATACACGAAGAGCCTTATTGGAAATGTATTCGATATGCTTTTTAAATGAGCCATTGGATGAAAAAATCACTCCCAAATCTTTTATCTCATCAACAATATTTAGGCGCTCCGTAAATAAGTGATAACAGGAATCGATCGCATTTCGTTTATTAGTTATCTTCAAGACATTGCACTTGCTAATGTTAGGAAACAACTCGTTAATGGTACACCAATATTCAAAAGCTGTAAGATCATCCTGCAATAGTTTAGCGGCCTGTAAGGAGTCAATTTTTAAAAAGATTTTTACATCATCAGCAAATAATAAAATTTCAGAGTTTTTAATATATGATGGTAAGTCATTAATAAATAATAAAAACAATAGTGGGCCAAGGTGAGACCCCTGGGGAACACCAGAAAGCACAGAGTATATATGAGATGTTTCAGTGCCCAACTTAACGTATTGTTTCCTACCAGTAAGATAACTAGACAGCCATACAAGAAGATGGTCACTCATACCATATCTTTTCAATTTATTTAGCAATCTCTCATGCGACACTCTGTCGAAAGCTTTGGCAAAATCTGTGTAAATAACATCAACCTGGCCTCTGCTGTCAAGCGTTTCGGCAATATATTCTGAAAACAGTGCAAGATTAGAAATTGACGATTTGTTCTCACAAAAACCATGTTGTTCTTCAGCTATCATCTGCTTGCATACACTCTGTAATTTACCAGTTATTATTTTTTCAAACATTTTCGGAATCGAATTCAGGATAGAAATCGGTCGATAATTATCAACCATATGTTTGTCGCCTTTTTTAAAAATAGGTACAACCGAGCTTATTTTCCAAAGGTCCGGAAAGATACCACAAGATAGTGACTTTTTAAATATCAAATGCAAAGGTCTAGCTAATGCAAACCTGCATTCTTTCAAAAATAAATTTGGTATTCCATCCGGGCCTGGACCCTTGTCTGATTTCAATTTACACATCGCATCAAAAATTTCTGACAAAGATAAATCGAGCGTGCATGTTTGCATAATATGGTTGGGATTATAATTGAAATGGTTATTATTACTAGAAGTAGGGGGAGTAAAAACCGAAGAAAAAAAATTTGCAAATAAATCAACAGCATCAGTATGATCAGAGGACGTAATATTGTTAAAAGTCATATTGAGTGGAATTGAATTATCAAGCTTGAACGTATTAACATATTTCCAAAAATAGCAGGGATCATTACAGAGTTTAGATTCAGTGTTTACAATATGCTTAGCGTGTGCTTCATCAATCAAAATCTTGCTAGTAGCTCTCATTGCAGAAAAGTCGTTATAATATTTTGTTGATCGGAAACGTTTGTACTTTCTGTAGGCAATTTTTTTTGCAATGATTTGTTTTTTAACTTCTCGATTAAACCATAAAGGGTACGAATCAAGTTATGTTATCTTTTTTGGAATAAAGTTGTTAATACAATTGTAAAGAACGTCATATAAGGAATTGATATCGTCATTTATATTTTCATGATTTAATAAATCATCCCATGGAAGGGAGTTTAATTGTTGTATAATTGAAAAATAATTACCTTTCTCAAAATTGTAACTAGTACGAGTTGTAGTGTCACGTTTTATTACATCAATTGTAAATCTACATTCAAGGGGTGGGTGGTAATTGTCAATGTTCAGTAAAATATCGTCAGCCAAGTTAACGCTCAAATAATTATCAATGTCAGAAAATATCAAGTCAAGATAAGAGTTATTTACATTACGGAAAATATTGTGTTGTTTTAAGTTAAAATAGTTAACATAATTGGATAATGTAAAAGCTGAGCTCTCAATTGACGTAATTGTTGTAATTGAAGAGACAGCTGAGGTGCCGAGAGATGAATTTATCCAAGTTATATTTGGCAAATTAAAATCGCCAAAGATAAGAAAGTTAGCTAATGGGAATTGTGAGCCAATATCATTTAATGAATTACCGAAAGTCTCATATATATGTCGTTGCGAAAGAGGTGGCATGTATACAGCACAAATCAAAAATTGCTTTATACCAACAGTCAGAGAAACCCAAGTTTGTTCGATGTCACAAAATGAGCTAACGACGGAGCGGCATGAAAGATATGATCGCACCGCTATCAAAACTCCGCCGCCTCTCGAATACGCGCTTGTGGAAGGCGAGCGATCACATCGAAAAATTTGATATCCACTGAAATTTAGTTCGTTGTCCGTAATATCGCTCGTCAACCACGTCTCGGTCAGAATAATTATATCGTAATCACACGCTAAAATATTATGTCTGATAGTTTTTATTTTTGTACGAATTCTGCGAGTGTTTTGATAGTATACTGATAATTCATTGTGAGCGCAATTTGGATCATTTAAAGAATATTCCCGTGCTATTCGTTTTTTCGGGTAACAATGGTAGGAATACCCTCAATATACTTGATAGTAATATCACGCTCGCCATTATCGATTCGCTTTTGTAAATCATTTCGAATTTCATCCAAGTAATCTCTTTCGCGTTTGGTTTTGTCGTTTGCAATTTTCATATTGACACTTTCGAAAATGTGTTTGTTTTTGAATACAATTTTAGCATCTTCAGGCGAATTAAAAAACATTTTTACAGGTCTAATACGATTTCGATTGTTTTTCCCAATGCGTCTACAAAAAACCGCTTTCGGCATGCCCGAAACATTGCTCAAAAGTTTGTTTACTTTACTGAGATCAGAAGATTCGTCGGCGCTGTTATGAATGACAGACTCATCAGCTGTTTCGTCAGCTACGGTTGTCGATATATCAATTTGTATTTCTGGAAGACCGAATAGTAAAATATTACGGGCGCGACGATTCGCGTCACGTAGCTCGTTACAGGCTTCATTGATTAACTCGCGCGAGAAAGCTATACTAGTCGTGTTGACATTTTCCATGTTGTTGTTCTCCGCTTTGTTTTCGAGTTTAGTGACGCGGTCGTTCAGTTCGAGAATTTTAGAGTCGACGTTATCAATTCGAGTTATGAGAGCGTTGGTCGAAACTTTGAGCAACTCGGAAAAACGTTCAAATTGTTTATCAAGCGCTGCATCAATGTAATCACGAGTTGCAAGTTCTTCTTCAATTACCGACTCATTAAAATCTTTGTCGGTTTCAATTTTACGCTGCTTTTGTTTGCCAGGTGTATTGTCATAATTATGACCTCTCTTACGACTGTTCTGCGCCGCAGGTACCTTTGGAATAGCCCCGCCGCCATTCTTGCCATCGCGCTTTCCTCCGGGTTGAGGCATCGTGATCGCACTCAATAGGATTCAGCAGCAGAGGTATACGAATTTTCGAGTGTCAACAATGCGAAAGACTGGCGGTCCGCAATCAGATTGTCGATAAAAAGAACACATCCATCGTCAATTGATTGATTAGGATGTGCTCAAAAATGCGCCTTGAGCAATCTGAAACAAGTGCCGCCAAAAGGCGGATTCGACAGCAGTAATGTGACAAAATTTGAGGTTATGTTTCAGACTGCACAAAAGGTTCACAGATGGTATGCAACAAAAAGTATGCAACAAGTGAAAGATGGTGCTGTTGGTACATGAAGACGAGACGATCGTACAGAGTAGCAAGACTCATAAGAAAGTACCAGTTAGACTTATTCACAAAATAAACAAATGAGACAGGATAAAAGTACGTGCGATCTCAACTTACAGTGCTGCCAATCAAGTTAAGAACAAATTATATTTCACGTTCAAGGACTCGGATAAGGAATTCTTTTTTCTTGTCATATTAAATGTTGCTTTGTTCTGCAACAGTATGTTGCAATAATTAAACATTTTGACAGCTGTCAAAACTACAAAATTAATAAATAATAAAATAAATAAAATAAAAGGAATAACAATAAACAACAAATTTATCTCTGTCGGAAACAGATTCTATGTAAATCGTAGGTTGACTTTTCTACATAACATTTTACTGATATCACTAGTTTTTGTTATATATATATATATGTATGTATAATGGTAATTTTGGAGACCGTTTTACATATTAAATGAGGATTTTGGGGACCGATCGACTCTTTGGGGACGGCCCCGAAATGGTATTCATGTTAACGATTATTTTGGGGACAGTGTCCCCGAAGAGTATAATATATATATTAAGTCCTTGAAAAGTTTTAGATGTTGAAAATGTCCCCGAAATGTATAAAGTAAATTAAATGTCCCCAAAGTGTTTAAGACATATAAAAGGTCCTCGAAGAATCGTTTATGTATAAAATGTCCCCAGAATGCAGGGATGCCAGATTAAGCGGAATTCTGCCCTAAAGTCTGACAACCATGTAGGGATTGCCATATTGGGCGGAATTCCGCTCAAAAGTCTGGTAACCCCGCCAGAATGTATAGAATAAGTGCACAAACAATGTTTTATTGCACGTGGTTTTTCAGACTTAGAATGCTGGACTCTGATAGAGTTATATAAAATCGACTAATAATAGGGTAGAGTGGGGTAAAAAAACCATTCGGTAAGTTTTGATGAATCTGATCTCAATGAGAGTAAATAAAGAAATCATTGTACAACAAATAAAAACTATAATGTTGAAGGATCAAACTAACAGATATTAATATTTTTTCAGAGTGATCTTGATCAGTATGAAATTCATAACGTTTTTCCCGTAAAGGTGTTTTCCCCCGTTTTTCCCCATTCTACCATATGATAATTATGTACTAAGAGTTCTCAATTTTTTTGCCTTTTCAAAAACTAAATAATCTTAATATTGACGTTCCGACATATTTTATTTCATCATTAGAATCGACGAAAATTTGAAGTCAACTGGTTTTTTGAATTTTACAACTAATAAATGTTTTTTATTGCTTTTCCATGTTTGATTTCTAAACGTCTTTGTGATTTATTGTTTTTCATTTGCATTTAACCAATTTAATGACTAATTTGTGTCTTCTAATATAGCACCGAAAAAGAAAAAATGGGTTAATAACATATAAAATTTCTATCGCAAATTTCTCTGCGAAATTTGTGATAGAATAAAACATGTTATGATAACTAATATTATTTATAAATGAAAGTTATTGGCGTTTCAATTCAAAAACATACTAATAGAAGTTGAAGTTGAAAGTTGAGTTTAATACTTAAGTACAAATATAAATTGATTAATAATAATTTATGATTTTACTATCGCACGTGCATTAATTATTCATTTATTCTTTCTTTTTTGACATTTGATTGTCTCAAATGTTTCTATCTACGTTTTCTGATTAATTGCAAAACAATAAAAACAAATAATCAGACTGCATAATGTGTAATGTTGCGGTGCTGATTGCCAGCGGTTGTAATGTAAACGAAGTGTTGGTTAAGGACTTGAGAAGAGACGTTAGATAGTGGAATGGAATGTTGTTAGATAGCCGAATGGTGACATAAGCGAAGGATAGATAGCCGAAATTCTATTACACCACATTATATCGGAAATGTAAGTTGCTGCTGTTGTAACTGACTATACAAATATCGGAGTTAACGTTATCAATTGAATTTGACGTACAATTGACGAAATTCGTTAAGAATTTGACGCAATTTTCTGATGAAACGTTGTTCATTGTTTTTGATAATTGGATTTGAAATTAAAAACCATACATTTGGACATTCAAATATTGCTTGGCAACAAGATTTTTCTCATCCTAATTATTTTTCAAATAGATTCTTCTTAGGTGTATGAAGATATACCACATAATGTAAATGACAACGGCGCATTGCAGGCATAAAAAAGACAGTATGTCAAACCATGTTTTCTATTTACATGAAATTTAACTTCCCCTATAAAACTCAAAACTAAGAATTTTAGCAAATTATTTTGGAAACGGAATACGACTTTGTGGGAATTAATGAGGATTTGTTATAATCTTTTACAGTCAAGTTACTGATTAAATAAATCAAATTGTAAACAAAATCTGGGGGCACAGATACGAATGTATTCGCTCATAAATTGAAAAAAGATAATTTATTTATTAAGTCTAGAATGTATGTGTGTATAATGGTGATTTTGGGGACCGAATTACATATTCACTAAGGATTTCGGGGACAGATAGACTTTTCGGGGACAGCGTCCTCGAAGAGTATATTATATAAAAACCTTAGATGTGAAAAATGTCCCCGAAGTGTACAAATGACATAAAATGTACCCAAAGTGTATGGTGTATATACGAATTGTCCCCAAAAAGTATTTGACATCTAAAATGTCTCCAAAGTGTATAGAAAACTAAAAGGTTCTTAAAGAATTTTAAATGTATAAAATGTCCCTGAAGAAGTAAAGAAGTACTGTACCTAGGGACGGAAGTTAGACCCTCCCAAGAAAGGTAATATTGTTCATTCCTTTCTGAAATTTTGGGAATATTGTATGTCTTTTTACGCAGGTTTCCGAAAATAGAATTTTATGTAACAAGAAAAGTACATCTTTTTTCTCGCAAGCGAAGTTGACTATTCAAGACGAAAACGATGGATTGCTTTAATGTACAAGGAATAGCGATATGGAAAGTGTTTATAAGTAGCATGTGAGATAAATAGGCGACATGTGTGTATCGAATCGTTTTGTTGCTGCTTTCACTTTCGTCATGTTTATTCGCCTTTTGATTGACTGTTGTTGCTCGGTCATCGTTTTGAATCTTTACGGAAATTTTTTTGAATTTGGATTAGTTATAATTTTTTACTATCAATTTACTGATTAAATGAATCAAATTTTAAGCAAAATCTGAAGGCACAGTTACAAACGTATTCGCTTATAAATTGAAAAAAGATGATTTATCTATTAAGTCTAGAATGTATGTGTGTAGAATGGTGATTTTGGGGACCGAATTACATATTCACTGGGGATTTTGGTGACAGATTGACTTTTCGGGGACAGCGTCCTCGAAGAGTATATTATAAAATAACAAAAACTGGTGATATCAGAAAAACTTTATGTACATAAGTCGACCTATGATTTACACAGAATCTGTTTTCGACAAAGATAAATTTGTTGTTTAATAATAATATAAAAATCACATATACCACTCTATATGTGGAGATTGAAATCAACGTTCGCGGGGCTTGTTGTTTCGTTGAGGTACCACGAGACAAAAATCTTGTCGGTCCGTTTTACATATTCACTGGGGATTTTCGGGACAGATTGACTTTTCGGGGACAGTGTCCTCAAATATTATATTATATATAATCCTTAATTAGTTGCGTGGCGCCTCGCAGGAGCCAATGACAAAGAAAGTCGTAAATGATGTCCAAGCACGGAAAAAAGACATTAAAAACAACGCGACTAATTAAGGGATAATAAGTCACTATATAGTGTTAGATGTGAAAAATGTCCCCGAAGTGTACAAATGACATAAAATGTACCCAAAGTGTATGGTGTATATACGAATTGTCCCCAAAAAGTATTTGACATCTAAAATGTTTTCAAATTGTATAAAAAAACTAAAATTTTCTCAAAGAGTTGTATATATATAAATTATCCCTGCAGAAAGAGAGAAGTATTGCCTTTAGGGATGGATGTTAGATCCTCTCTAAAATAGTTATATTGTACTTCCCTCCCTGAAATTCTGGAAATATGGCATTTCTTTCCATACATGTTTTCAACAATAAAATAATTTGCACAGAGAGAAGTATATCTTTTTCCCGCAAGTAGTTGACTATTTACAACAAAACCGAAGGAATGCGTTGGTGTACAAATAATAGCGATACAAAAAGCCTTTCTAAGTAGCAAGTGTCCTGCAGAGAAAAAGAAGACGACATGTGTGTATCAAATCGTATCGTTCAGTTGCTATATTCAGTTTCGTCACGTTTACTCGCCTTTAGATTGGTTGTTGTTGTGCTTTAATCGTTCTAAAAGTTTGCGCGTGTTTTTTCAATTCGAAAGTAAAGAAATAGAAAATTTTAACTTTCAGAAGTTAAAAATTTAGTTGTTACGTTTTGTTCATCAAAAGCTTAGCGAGTGTTTTTATAAAATCCAATTAATCGATAATGTTGATTGTGAATTCTCAGAGGTGAAATTGAAATTCCTACTATTCAGGTATACAATACGAAATGAATAAATTAATCTCTTTTTCTTAAGTGTAAAGTTGATATTTGTGATTTTGAAGATGTTGTTGTAACCACAATTGAAAATAATATTTTCAACTTCTTAAACATTTTGAAATTATAAATGTTCATAAACCTTCGAGAGATTATAATTGTTGAGATTTAATTATACATTTTATTTGTTCAACATTATGTGAAAATATGTGGTAGATCTTTAACACGCTGATAATAATTCTGTGGTTTTCCGGCAAAACCAGGTAAGTCCATTTTAGTAAAACTCTAGAAAAACGCACTTAAAGTTTCAAAATTTCAATTCCTGTTTTCTGTGAAAGATAATGATATAATTAGAACTTTTATGAATAAAATAATTAATATTATTTAAAAATTATTTCATGGCCAAAATTTTTCAATTACATGCATTAGTTTTGAATTAAATGGACTTACCTGACTATGACGGGAAAGGGACTTACCTGGTTTTGCCGGGAAAAAGATAGTTTTTGCATCTCAAATAAGTGCGTAATGAGTTATGTCGCCACTTGTGCGAACAAAACGCTTGTTCGTACTCAGTGGCGACATAATCTATTCCGCACGGATTTTCGTGCAAAAAATTATTTTTAGTTTATACACTATAGGCAAAAAGAAGAGCCCACTTGGCGAAAGTCGAAAATTGCCAAATTTCAAATGTCAAGCATTTCGTTAATTTCCACCGTGAAAAGAAACGGCAAATACCCTCTGGAGATACAACCCTCCCTTACAAAATGAGCCATTAAGCGATTAATTTGACCCGATTAAAACCCCGGAAAACCGTTATCAAACGTGGGCGTTTTCTCAGGTGAAAAAAGACAAAATTTGAACATGTCTTCACGGGGTTTATCAGTAATTTTAAGTCTTGCGCAATATACGGAGTAAAGTTCAATCAATTCCCTACAATTTGACTTAAAGAGCCACGATTTTGGCCTTAAAATAGCCAAGTTATGGCCATTTCAATTGAAAAAGCCGTATCGAAATTTGATGTTTTTTTACATAATTGGCCGTAAATTATTATGAACTAAATTTCATAAAAAACCACGGTAATGCGTTCTTTAATCATATTTCGCCTCAAAGAATAGAAAAAAACAATCACAAAGCGAAATTTGGTCAAAAAAGTCGAAAAAGACATTTTTTTCAAATGGCCATAGCATGACTATTTTAAGGCCAAAATAGGCGCTCTTTTTTTAGATTGAAGGGAATTGAATGAACTTTAAGATCCTACTTTTTATAGTAGTTTTTATAATGAGTTTGCAGTATAAGTTTTTATGACGAAAAATTTAAGCTTCTAACCCTATTCTCAACCCCCCTTTAACACTGCAAAATGCTTTTTTTGCATTTCTCAAACAAATTTGTAGAAAAACACCCAATAATTCAAAAACGACCCATATACATTAATAAAAACCCGAAAAAA
>JABFPQ010000134.1:0-15068 GCA_022817265.1 Masnerella sp. ZL-2020
GCACGTGGCCGCGGCCGCGCGAGCCAGCGCCACTTGGGCGTGACGTCTTGGCGCGTCGCACGCGCGCTTTTCCGGCCACGCTTCCCGGCCTGATCAATAACCACGAAAATCGCCAAACTTGGTACCGAGCGAACGATTTCCGCCGGTTTCTTAACGCGCGACATCGTTAAATTAAAAATCAATTTACTATTGATTCGGTAAAATGATTGGATTTCTCATTACGATTCACTATTACGATTTGTTATTTCGTTTTGGTATTTAATTTTACGATAAAGATTTATTATTTCGTTTTACTTTTTAATGTTACTATTACGATTTACGATCAAGTTTTACGATTTAATATAAAGTACTTCAATTTTCTACTTTATCTTGTTCTTGTATGAATCTTCACGATTTCCTTTTACTATTTCATTTTACGATTCAATTTTATTATTACGATTTACGATTATAAGTTTACGATTTAATAAACTACTTCATTTTTTTACTTTATCAAGTTTCAGTATGAATTTTCACTATTTTTTTTACTATGTAATTCAATTATCACGATTTTTTATTTCATTTTGCTATTTAATATTATTATTACGATTTATGATTGTTTAAGGATTTACCGAACTACTTTAATTTTCTACTTTTTCAAGTTGTAGTATTACTTTCCACAGTTTCATTTTACTATTTATTACTATTTTTACTATAATTACTTTATAATTACGATTTATATACTATTCAGTTTTACGATTGAATGAATTATTTCATTTGACTAATATGCTTTTGCTATTACCATTCACAATTACATTTCTTATTAAATTGATCAAATTCGTTTTACGATCGGTTTTCATTTTTCAATTTGAATTATATGTTTTATTATTAAGTTGTGCTATAACTTTTTAATAATAAATGACGTTTTTTATAATTTTAACTAGTAACTTTTATCATTAAATTTCACTAACACATTGTTATATAAAATTTAATTAATAAGTTTCACTATCAAATTCACTATAAAGTTGTTGCTAATTAATTTGAAATTAAACTAACAAGTTGTACAATTTAATTAAACTATATACGTGTAGCTACCAAATTGACAATTAGATATTACCTATTATTAACTTGTGTTCTTATCTTGTTCTATGAAATTATTCTTCTCAAAATGCAAAAAATAAACTTCCAATTTCGACGTATTTATCCGGTATTTACTTTAGAATTCTCAGTCATTCAACCCATTTCGACTACTCAAAACCAAGTGTATAATATTTTTGTATACATTGTGTCATTACAAAGATTCAAGGTTATTGAAATATTATTTATATTTCTCGGAAGCAATGTTTGGTAAATTCGACCTACGCCTTACAAAAACTCTTTATCCCGCGATCAAAATGAAATCACTTTCTAAAATTCAATAATTACTTTAGATTTTCTCAGAACTTACACGAGGATCGTGGTCAAATATTAATCACACTCAGAAATTCCGTTGAAATTTAGAAATATTGTTTCGTATATTTTAAGAACAAAAAATTTTCCTCTACAGATAAAATTAAAATACCATCATTATAAAATTTTGAAGTATGCTCATTTTAATAAAAATATCTTAGATATAACATATTTTATCGCGATTTTCATCACTTGATTAGTCATGTTTTTAAAAAATACCCAGTAGATTTAGAATTTGAAATTTTGCGAAAAAGGGGAATTTTGGGCGCGAGATGCGGCGGCGTTATAGCGCGGACCGCGGCGAACGCGTCCAAACTCTTCGGCGGCCATGCTTGCGCGGGTGCGGTAGGCGTGGCGGCTTAAACTTGGTTCTCCAACAAATGCAAAGAAAAGCCTAGCCCCCACCCGGCGCCACGGAAGCGCCGAACGCGCGAGTCGAAAAACGGCCGCCCGTTGGCCCTCGCCACCACCCGTTTAAACTTCGCGGCAAACTTCGCGGTTTGGGCCATTCTGCTGTCTATATAGCACGATTACTATTAAGCTATTGCATTTACAAAAAAACCCGTCTCAAAACTATAAAATCAATCATTTTTATCAAATAAACAAAATTGTGTATTTTGTTGTTATTGAATTCGTTTATTTATTAAAGTTATGGTTTAATAAATATTTAAGTTATGGTTTTTGTATGTTTTATTGAGATATTTTGAGTTTATGTTATTCGTTGGTTTATGAAATTTATAAAGAACCAAAGAAATTTTAGGGTTAATTTACTAGCAAAACTAAAAAAATCAACTAAATTTGCAATACCAATAAACCTAACAAAATTAACAAAACTAACAATACTGACAAAACTAACAAAAATAAAAAACTAACAAAACTAACAAACCTAATAAAAGTAACAAATCTAACAAAACCAACAAAACTAACAAAATCAACAAAACTAACAAAACCTACAAAATCAACAAAACTAGCAAAAACTATAAAACCAGCAAAATTCCAAAAAATCATTCACCAATCAATAAATTATCTATTTATCAACTTAATTAATAGCTTATCAACAAAAATTATTGATTTGCAAAGATGAAAAGCAGAGAAAATTTCGTAAATATGACGTCATTAATTAACTTGCGAGCAGTAGTAATAAGTAATTGAAGAAGTAAAATAAGTAATTAGTTTCTGTAATTAGTAATTAGACATCGTTGACTAAGTATTGCTTTCGTTTTTGTTGCAGGCAAGTGACCATAACGCTGTTGATGGAATATTTCGAGGCGGCGGTCGACTTGAATTCCGCACCATGTCTATCCAAAGCGCTGGAGTTTTTGGAACGCATTTCAAACGACCGAGGTAATTAATATTCCCATTCACTCGCAGACTCCATCGCTCCTGTGACGTATTCCGGATTCCCAATTTCCATTCAAGAGTTACTCGATTGTGATTTTAATGTCACATTTTCAACTCGCGATCTCATTGGTCACCAAAAACTCAACTGATTTGATTGGTTGACCGAAAGATGCAAACACTTTATTAAGAAATCGCATTAATAAATTAATTAATGCAATATTTTTTATTAAGTATTATTGAAAAATATCACTAGATATTAATTGACAATTGATCTAGTAATTTTATTAAATATCACTAGATTTATTCGAATTGCAAAATTTGAAGATTTTATTCGATTTGTCTTGGGAATTTGTAGATTAGACAAAGACAAGACGATGAACGATTTTCTAGTTTTGGAACTCGGTAGAATAGTTTTTTTGAAAAACTGCTTAGTAGACGATAGAACATTTCTGCTGAACCATAATTACATAAGTGTGTTTCGCAGATTTATATGACATTATGGGATTGGAAAATCTCGAGCTGAGCCAAATCCTTTTAATGTCACTTCGTCTCATTTTGTGTGTTCCTAAAAGCATGATATCAAAAACAAATCTACTACATTTATATTATCTTATAGACCTAAACATTGTTTCTACATTATGAAAATTGTATTTTTTAATTATAGTTTAACTATTATAGTTCATTGCACTATGTTAGAGTAAATAGTATAAATCTACAAAGGTAAAAATTTATAGTAAAAATTCATCGTTCATTTGCTCGTGAATCATATTTTTAATATTTAATAGTAAAATTATAATTAATCAATATCATAGGAAAGCTTGATAGAAAAACTTAATAGTAGATTTAATAGTGAAACTTGATTGTAAATTGTAATAGTAAATTTGATAGTAAAACATCATAGTTTCCCTTGCTCGTAAAACCTCTTATTTTTATTTAATAGTAATAATATAATTATTAATGATAAATATCATATAGGACAGCTTGATAGCAAAACTTAATAGTTAATTTAATAGTAAATTGTAATAGTAAATTTAATAGTAAAACTTAGTAATAATAAATATACATAGTAAAACTTGATTTATATTTTTCATATTAAAACTTCATAGTAAAATCTCGTAGATAAATGAATTAGTAAAATATATTAGCTAAAAATGTAAAACAAAATATATTAAGAAACGTTTAATAGTAAAGTCTAATAGTAAAATAAAATATTCAATTTGATAGTAAAACTTACTAGTCAAATTAAAGGTTAGAACTAAATAGTCAAATTAGATATACGTAAAGTTGATACTAAAGCTGCATAAAAAATCAATTTATCAAATGTAATGTTGAAACTGTTTTATATAATATAGTTAAAATCATTTGATATAGTAAAACTTGATAGTCAGGATAAATAGTAAAATGTGATAATTCCTTTTTTTTGTCAAATATAATAATCATTCAACTTCATAGTAAAATTGCAAAAAAATGAATTATTTAAAAATGAAAAATAAAATATGTTCTGAAACATTGAATAGTTATTATTATTAGGAAGGGGGTGATGTAAGACCTCGACGACGAGTTTCCCCTACCGCCCCTCGACACGTAGCGTGAGCCATTGTGTCTATCTTACCCCCCTTTTGTTCAGAGAGAGATCCCCCCTTCACTGCACTGAAATGCTGTAAGGGGGGGGTTCAGATCTCTTCGTTTCAATGAGCATCTAGAGAATTTGATCCAGACCTGACACTGCACTAAATTGCTGTATTCTGTCTAGACCAATCTCCGTAAGCTCATTTAGTGTTAGAGTACACGCCCCCATAGCTTTCCATCTGGGTAAAGCCATCGTGGGACAGCTGCACACCACATGGAAGGGGGTTTCTTCTTCTTGTCTGCACCATCTGCACAGAGGGTCCGAGGCCTCTCCTGTCTTGTACAGATAGCACCTTAAGTTGCAGTGGCCCGTCACGAGGGAAATCATCCTTCTAGCCGAGGTCCTGCTCATTTTCAAGAGTCCGGTCCAGTTAATGCACCTCTTTCCCAGAAGCTCTTTAAACCATCTGCATCTGTCGTCGTACAGCCAACGGTTGCTTGCGATGGTTTTTATTTTGTTGTTTACGCTGTTGATACCCGCTCTATAAGGGACTCCGACTTCATGTTGGACGGTCCAACCTTGGCCCTCCGCCCCCTTTTTAGCGATCTCATCAGCTCTTTCGTTGCCTTTGTACCCCTGATGTCCTGGGATCCAGTAAAGGCATACTCTGTTCGTCATGGCTAGTCGATTAAGGCACTCCCTTGTCCGGAAGACGAGCTTTGCGTTGCTCGCCGGGCTAGTGAGCGCCCTGATCGCTGCCTGACTATCCGAGCAAATGTTAACCGTGCGTCCAGCTGCTCTCTTTTCAAGAAGGTGGTTGGCACATTTGTAGATGGCTAGAGTCTCCGCCTGGAAGACTGTGCTGTGTTGCCCCAGTGTGAAAGTGCCCACCACCTTCTCTCTGGGGCCCCACAGCCCTGCCCCCACTCCCTTCGAAGTCTTCGAGCCATCCACGTACCACAGCTCGCCATGGCCCGGTCCTCCTCCTTTCCTCCACTTATCCCGATCAGGTATGCAGGTCTTGAAATTCGTCTCGAACTGCAATCGTGATAAGTCTTTATCCTGTGGGAGTTTGAAGATGTCTCCTTCCAGGAATTTCTGTGCGATTGCTCCGTGGGGGGAGCAATCTTTTCGCCACTCGCCGCTGCACTTTAATCTGTACGCTGCTCTAGCTGCTGCCCCTTGGATCTCCAGATCCAGAGGTAGAGCGTTTAGCAGCGCTCTCATTGCTGCGGTCGGGGTGCTTTGTCTAACGCCGAAGGTTCCCCTCAGTACGGCTGCCTGAACTCGTTCTAGCTGCCCTTGAGCGGTTTTCAATTCAGTTCGTTTCCACCAGACTAAGGCAGCATAGGTGATCCTCGGAAGAACAATTGCCTTGTAGATCCAAATCATCCTATTTGGTTTAATGCCCCAGTCTTTCCCTAAGGCTCTTCTGCACTGAACGAGTGTTCCCATAGCCTTACTGCATTGTTTGTTCAGGTGTTCCTTCCAGGTGAGCTTAGCGTCCAGAAACACTCCCAGATACTTAACTCCATTGCTGTAAGGAATCCTTTTGCCATAAAAGCTGACTTTTTGCATCTTAGCCAGCTTATATTTTTTCGAGAAGATGATTACATTGGTCTTATCTGGGTTCACTCCCAGACCCTTGTCCATGCACCATGCTTCTACTAGTTTCAGCCCTTCTTGTAGTCTTTGAGGGAGCATGTCTTCATGCTTACCTCCCACGAGAATGGCTATGTCATCAGCGTACCCTACGGTATGAAAACCGTACTCAGTAAGCTTCTTCAAGAGACCATCTACCACTAGGCTTCAGAGAAGCGGGGACAGCACCCCCCCCTGCGGGCAGCCCTCTGATACAAGTCCTCTAACTTCAGTTCCCATCCATTCCGTGCGTATGGTTCTCTTCTCCAGGGAGCTAAGAATCCACTTGCTCAGTGTGTCCGGGATCTTGTGTTCAGCGAATGCTTCCTGCATTGCTTTTCGCATGGTGCGGTTGAAAGCTCCCTCGATATTGATGAAGGCTCCCAATCCAGTCCATTTGTTTCGCATGATGTCCTCTAGGTGGTCTACTACTGAGTGCAGTGCAGTCTCCGTAGATTTCCCAGCTCTATAGGCATGCTGTTGTGCGTGAAGTGGGTGAGCCTGTAGAGGTCCATCCCTGATGAACCGATCCACCAGCCTCTCCAGGGTCTTCAGTAGAAAGGACGTTAGGCTGATCGGTCTGAAATCCTTCACTTCTGCGTAGGCTCTTCTTCCCGGTTTGGGGATAAAGACTACTCTGGTTTCTTTCCACCGGATGGGAGTGTGACCGACGGCAATACATCCTCTAAAGATACCCGTCAGCGTGCCCAAGGACTGTTCCAATCCCTCCTGGAGGAGAGCTGGAAATATCCCATCTGGGCCCGGCGACTTGTATCCCTCAAAGGAGTTCACCGCCCATATCACTCTCTGGGGTGTGACTACCCTGGCTGCCAGTTCCCAGTCTGGGCGCCCCGATCTACATGCTCGGGGCAGTAAGCTGCCCTCTAGGGTGTCGCCCATCCTGATGTCCGGAAAACTAGCTCTCATGAGCATTTCCAAAGTCTCTTTTTCCGTCTTCGTGAAGTTTCCTTCTGAATTCTTCAGAAGAGACAGTTTGGTATCGTTTTCCTTTGCTAAAATCCTGGCGATCCTTGCTGTCTCAGGGAGAGTCTCCACTTTCGAACAGTAGTCGCGCCATGATTTTTCTTTCGCTATCTTGATAGCTTTTTTATACTCCGCCTGAAGACTTTTGTATTCGGTCCAGGCCTGTGGGGTATTTAGGTTCCTTGCCCTGTTAAAACCCGTCCTGGTTTTCCTTCTCAACTCTTGAAGCTTGTCGTTCCACCAGGGGGTAGTCCTGCCTGTTTTCTGAGGCAGCAGAGGGTAATTATTTTCATATGATCCCATCAGAGCTGCACCTAGTCTGTCCGAAGTCCATTCCAGTGCCTCTTTGGCACCATATTTTCCTTTGAAATCCTTCATCCTACCTTCGAGTTCTTGTCTGTAACTCTTCCAGTTGGTTTTCTTAGGATTCCTCTTCCAGACGATAGTCTTGACAACAGATGTCAGCTCAAAACATATCGTTCTATGATCTGACATGGAAACGTCTTTCAGAACCCGCCAGCCGCTGATCCTCTCGCTCAGCGACAAGGTGCAGAGCGACAGATCCAGCACCTCTGCTCTGCTCCTCGTCACGAAGGTTGGCTCTGATCCCTGGTTCAAAATAGACAGGTTAGTTCCCATTAGATACTCAAAGAGTTGGTGGCCCCGGTCGTTAGTGTCCGTGCTCCCCCACATCTCATGATGTGAGTTAGCATCACACCCTATGACCAGTTCGAAACCATCTCTTTGACTGAATTCAATAACCTGCCTTACCATAAAAGGTGGTGCTAGATTATTTTCATGCGGAAAGTAGGCTGAGCATACGACCATTGCTTTCGACTCACCTAACTCTCCTTCGTACAGTACCTTGACCGTGGTGGTGTCTCTGTCGCAGAGTCCACTCAGCTTCGCTGCTTGTACTCCGCGGGTGATGACGCATGTCCTGGTTGACACTTCCTCTCCAACGTGTAAGGTACCTAGGTTAGATAGACCTCTTACCTTGTTCCCGTAGATCCAGGGTTCTTGGATAAGGACTATGTTTGTTTGCGCCACCGTTATGCTCCTTGCCAGAACAGCCGAGGCGCTTTTACAGTGGTGCAAGTTAATCTGAGTAAATTTGAGTTTTGTGTCCGCCATATCGCATGGTGGCCACTTCTGACTCAAATTACTTCTCCTTCAGGGTCTCCCCGGGCTCCCGAGCATGGAGAACGAATTGCACCATCCCGGCGCCCGCAAAGGCCCTGAAGTTTTTAGCCCTAAGCGCCTCGACCGAGCCGTGATCCAGACCAAGAGCCAGAAGTGTTTGGTTACACTCCTGTCTGCTGCTCCAGACCGACCAGCCCGAGACGTTCAGGTCTTTGTTTAAAGCGCCGACGATCTTCAGGAAATCGTCGGGCTTTTTGAACTCATGCGGCATGAAGACTGTCACCTTGAAGGGCTTGGGAAGGTCCTTCTCGGCGACAACCCTCATGCGCATTCCACTTACCTGGAAATCCGGGGCCGCTCTGGTTACCCAATCCCTGGTCTCCTCGTCTTCGCAGACCATCGCCAGGCAGCCGGCCTTGGGGTAGGAGTCGGCGAAGCGCGGAAGGAATCCGCCGGCGTCGACTAATGCCAACTGCCTGCTGACTATCTCCGCCCTTACCGCCGCGCAGATCTCGCTCGGCAGCCTCCCCCCCAGGTGCTCCCCACAAGTGAGGTAGACCCTGGGTCTCGAGGACGCCACCGAAGCGAAAAGAGCTCCGCTCCCGCCGGCCTTCTGGTGTTCGGTCTTATATCTTTTAGGCCGGTCGACTTTCTCCTCCGACCTTTGAGCCCTCACCCTCTTCTTGCTGACCTCAGGAGTCTGCACTGACGGTGGTGAGCTCTTATCGGAGTTAGGTCTCCCTGCCCTCTCTTCCTCGTTGTCTTTAGGCCGCCTCTCGCGATTCTTCGCTTTGGCGGACTTCAGGCAATTGGGTCTAGGAGGTGGTGGAAGTCCAGCTTGTCTGGCCTTCCTCCTCTCCTCGTCCCATTTCTTCCTCACCTCATGCCTCTTCTCAGCGCCTCTCATATCCGAGGTTCTGATGACGCTGAGCTGTTGCGCGAGGTCCTCAATTTCCAGAGATTGCTGCCCTCCGGCTGCCTGCTCGGTAGTTTCAAGCTGCTCTGGAAGCTGCCCGTCACTAGACTGAGGTGGCTGCCCTTCGGCTGCAACCTCTTCTACTAAGGTGCGCTGCTCTAATAGCTGTTCACCTTCTTTGGTCATCAAAATGTCTTTACTTGCCATTTTGGTCCCACGAGTACGGGGGAAAGGAGGACCACGCGAGCAGAGCCCCCAATGCCCGCGCTAGGCTAAATACTCCGGGAGGGCGCCTGGTATCCCGAAGGAACCGTGAGAGACACAACTTCCCTGTGCCATGCATCCATCGGCACGGTATCTTAACACCTTGGATTGGGGTGCCAGCCGACTCTCGAGACGACTGTTACCGAGCATCTTCCGCGCAAAGAAATGCTCGGGGACTGTTTGTTAGTCGTAGCGAGAGCTCGTTAACCCCCCAGTCCCCGGCCTGAGCCGGGATGAGTTGCTAGTCTCAACTCAGGCTCGGAAGACCGACCGCACACGGTGGAGGCCGACTCAGCGAGACTGCTCTCAGCCTGGAGACATATCACAAACACGGGTAGAGCCCGTTTATAGGGATACCCTTCAGTCACTCCGAGGAGAGCACTTCACAGTGATCCTCCCGATTCACAGGAGAGCCCTTCACAGGGATCCTTTCATTCACGCTAGGCTTCCTCGAGTTCTGCTTCCAAGATCGTGGAGACTCCCCTACGAGGCCCCCGAACCCGACCCTCAGAGGAGTCTTCGTCAAGGTCTTACAGTCCCTATCGGGGGTATATCTGATATAGTTGTTTTATAAACAAATATCATGTATTCGTGAAGTAACTGCACGCGTTACCGAGGTGGATAGGTATAACTGAAGAATCCTCTTAAGGGTTAAAACAAGGTTTTGAACAATTAATCGGCTTATTTAATCATTTAATTTATTCAATTTTATAGGAAAAATTAGGCGTAAACAAAAAACTTTTTGGGAATATATTGAATATAAATGTTTAAAATTAAAATGACACTTCATTGTCCGATGCATCTGATGCTTGATCGTAAAATCCTAGTTTTTTTAACAGATCTTTTAAGTTGAATTCTGAATTATAATAATTTAGGTTTAGTTATTCTTTTTGTAGTTTTGTATATTTTTAGCATTTTTAGGTGTAAATAAGATTTATTATTATGGAATTTCTTCTTTAACTTTTCTCGTCTTCTTTGTATTTCTAGTGATCATTGTTCTTTTTGTTTTCCAGCCTCTATTTATGTTTCTTTTCCCAAGTTTTGAATGTGAATTTACTTCTTGAAGTGTACTAGCTTTTGGTAAAGCATCTGGTATGAAAGCAACAGAATTATTATCTTTATAGCTCAAATTGTTGAATAATGATTGAGGAGTTGATTGTTCTTGCGTTTAAATTATCTGAAATCTTTTATCTCTACATTATGCACAACATCTTAAAATGGCGCTTTATTCTGAGATCTATCTGTTACATGAGAGCACAGAAAATCGTCATCATCGTCAAAGGTTTTCATTTAGAGGATATACACCAGATTTGTAAAAACCAGATGCTACATTTTTCAGACTTAAAGATCATGAATAAATTCTTTCAGTTTCTGCAGAAGTTCCTATGCCTTCAGCAACACAATAAATATCAAACGTTTTCCATGGATGATTGTGCAGCCAATATTCAAGCGCCTTGTTGTAACTTGTCTTTAGGAGGTCAAAAAATGAAAAATCCAGTGACTGTAATTTCTAAGATGTATGAGGAGGTATTATTACCATTAAAATGCCGAAAGCATTGCATTTTTCAAGAGTTCTTAATGAAAGATGCGGATGGTGATTGTCTAATATCAACAAAACATTTTTTATCTTTTATAAAATTGCAAAAAAATGTCTTCATTTGACTAACCCGAAGGGTGAGAAGTTCCAATACAACGATAAGGCCACCAAATAACACCCTGTTTTTAAAATAAACGAGAGAAAATATCAACATTGGAATTACTGAATTTCCTCCAGCATTTACATGGGCAATCATTGTAAGTAATTAACCTCGTTCTGCTGACGTTACACTTCCAACTTGTTTTTCACCTTTGGTCGCTAGAATTTTTGATTGCTCTTGAACAATACTGAAACCACTTTCGTCCAAGTTCCATATTTGTTCTTGGACGAAATAAACCATACTTGGTTTACTCCTCTTTTTTGCTGTTATAAAAATTATCAACATTATAACGATTGAAACTTGTAATTCGACTTAAACTAGTTAAGCCTCGGGTTCCCGAGTTGAGAGGTTTGTTGCATGTCTTTTTAAAAAACCTCGCATCCATTCTTCTCCAGCATTTTTTCTTTTATTCCGAATTTCAGGATATTTTTTTGTGTTTTAATGCAAATACATACGCGATTTCTCTCACACGTTTTTTTGTCAATTCATAATGCATTTTTACCTATTATACAATATATTGTGTCAGAAAAGACTTGCTTTACCGCGAAATTTCAATCGTATTTCTAATCTTTGCGGAGTGTTATAAAAGCGCCACGGAGGTTTTATTTTTGTTAAGGGGCCAGTCTGCAACAAAAATCAACCCTAATTTTATTGCTTAAGTTTCTCTTCTAAGTTAACCCCCAAAAGGACGTTATCAAAAAAATTTTTCGGGGGTTCTTAAGGGGGCATATTTTTTAAATGTTTGCATTTCTTTTTCCGTGAAAAACGTCATGTCATTATAGAGAACTCTTCCAGTAAAGTCGCATATACTCCTACAATTTTCAATAGAATGCAAAACAATTTAAAGTATAAATGGAAAAGCAAATTCTAAACAAAATTGCGTTTGGGTTTTTCGATATTTTAATGTTTTGAAAATATGCCTTCTTAAAAGCCCTCAACAAATTTTTTTTGATAACGTCCTTTCGGAGGCTAACTTAAAAGGGAAACTTAAGCATAAAACCATATCTCATTGTATCGACATCGTAGTACAAAGTACCGACATCTTTCAGGTCGGTACTATGTACTGACTTGGGAGTTGAAGGGTCTTGAATAAATTTAAGACTGTTTGAAATTCTTGTTCAAATCGTAACAGCTATGCAAGTTACAACAAACAAAGGGCTTGATGACATTATTTATAAAAATTTTTTTTTTATGCAAAAATCATGTAGCATACTAACATCACAGATATGCATAGAACAAAATTTGATCGGACATACACATAAACCACACAGCGAGCCATATATTCAAACATATTTTGCAAAATACGTGTAAACGAGAGGCCACCGAAAAATTTTGAAATAGACCACGAAAAATTATGAGGACAGCATTGATGAGCACTAAAAATGACTGTATAATATATACAACATTCCAATCCATAAAAAGTATTTATTTTCTTGAATGTGTATTTCAGCGAGCTAAATTTGTTCAACTATGAATATACGGTCAAATCGTGACGAACAATTTTGTTATACATTTGACGATATCATAATTTTAACTTGTGAAAGTAATTTAAAATTTTTAATTCAATATGGGAAGATACTTAGCCCACGATACTTTTATCTATGATATACTATTCACGTCTGCCATTTTGCTCATTATTATCAACAGTTATATCAAAATCTACTTGCACCAGATATTGTTATTGCCAATTTTGAACGAGTAGCATATTTATCCATAAAACAAAATTTGGTGAGGCTTCATCAAATTCGTACTTTATATATTTATTTATAACACAAAATTTTATTTTTTCATACTTGAATTTTATTGTTTATTGTTTCACGCAGAGCTGGTTATAAAAAAACTTGGACTACAAAAGCATTACCAACCAAATACATCTGAGGGGTTGTGATTCAAATTGATTTACCTTATTTACATCCAAATGAAGTCGACGATGCGATTGTTGAGCTTTTGGAAGAGATACCGGATAACCCAAAATGTTACAAAGTTCACAATTATTTGAAGGACAATTTCTATGACGCAAAACGTTCAATACATGAAGTGATTCATGTGTAACTAGCCAAGTCGAAACTTATCTTAAATTGAAATCAGCACCGAAAAAAACTAGTTGTCAAATTTTAAATAAAAAAAGAAAGTCATATTTCAAAAGAAAGTCATATTTAAGAATATGACGGATTGCAAAAATAGAAGTTTAAATAGGGAAGTGACTATTCACACCATACCCGTCCACCCGTCCACCCGTGACCCGTCCACCCGTCTAGACTTGTGCACCATATCCGTGCACCCGTCCACCCGTGACCCGTCCACCCGTCCAGACTTATGCACCATACCCGTCCACCCGTGACCCGTGCAAGATACCCGTCCACCCGTCCAGACTCGTGCACCATACCCGTCCACCCGTCCAGACCCGTACACCCATTCGGACCCGTGCTCCCGTTCAGACCCGTGCATCCGTCCTGATCGAACTGCCCATCTACACTCTGCACCCGTCTACCCTGCACCATCTAAAATCGTGCACCATTCAGACCCGTGCACCCGTCCGTACAAGCTGTCCACTGTATGAAATAACAATTTTTATTATTTATTAAATATAAACATAATTTTGAAAAGTTTACATTTGAAAAATACAGAAAAGTTTTATTTAAATAATTCCATTTTGTAAAGGTATTACTTGTTCATTTTAAAGAATATAATATATGCGTTTAAAAGAGAATACACAATATCTTTAAAATGTCCAATGAAAAAAAAATTAAATTTAAGACAATGTTTAATTTTAAACGATGAACGAGGTAACATCAATTAAGGGGACTGGCAAGTGAAATGGCTATTTCCGCCATTTATGAATATATCGATTTGATTTCTTGGGGATTTGAGTTTGACTCCATCTTCAAGAATCCGGCGTTAAAAGTAAAAAAAAATCATTTGCTTATAAGCTATTTATAAAAATGTGTTGAAAAAGAGGTATTTTTGAAACCCCATTTGGCTGCCATTTTGAATGCGATTTTAATGTACTACCCGCCATTTTATTGCCGGGAGTATAAGTTATTAAATTTGGGACATTTTAAAAAAAAATAGCAAGAGAATCGGATGAACATTGGACGCAAAATGGGTACATGAAATCAGAAAATTATCAAAAAATAATTTTCTAGAAAAACATACTTAAAGTACGTACTACTTCAAGTACGTACTTACTAATACTTAATTTCCACAACTTTAAGACATATTTCGTAAACAAATGTAACTAGACATGAGAGAGGATATTTAAGGGATCCAAAAATGCAAATAAAAAAGAATTAGAAAGTGGAAAAACTTGACTTAAATGATCATAACTTGGTCATTTTAAGGCCAAAACAAGCGCTCTTTTTATAAGTTGGAGGGAATTGAATGAACTTTAAGATCCTGCTTTTCACTCAACGTTTATTTCCAGAAACGATAAGTTTTGATAAGGAGTTTTTAGTGTAAATTTTTATGAGGAAAAAGTTAAGTTCCTAGCCCCACTTTCAACCCCCCCCTTAAACACTGCAAAACGCTTTTTTTTGCATTTTCCAAAAAAATGTGTACAAAATCATCGAATAATTCAACAACGAGCCATATACACGGATAAAAACCCGAAAAAAAGTCGGAAAAGACATTTTTTTCAAATAATCATAACTTGGTCATTTTGAGGCGAAAGTGGTCGCTCTTTGGACCAAATTGTAGAGAACTGAATAAACTTTAACCCCGTGTATTTGCCCAAGTGTTAAGATTATTAATAAACCCCGTGGAGACGGTCAAACTTTGAAATTTTTTAACCTCAAAACACGCCCCTCTTTGATCAAGTTTTTGAGACGGTTTAAGCAGGTCAATTTAATCGCTTGATGGCTCATTTTATAGAGGAGGGGTATATCTCCAGAGGGTTTTTGCCGTTTTTTCTACGATGTTAATTAACGGAATGCCCCACATTTGAAAATGACCAATTTTTGGACTTTGTCAAAGTGATCAATTTTTTTTGGTTTAGTGTATATTCGCATTAGTTTGTTTATATAATAATAAGAGTATCCAATATTATTTAAAGTTAAGCCTCCACGCCACGTCAAGGCGGCGAATATTT
>JABFPQ010000135.1:0-15057 GCA_022817265.1 Masnerella sp. ZL-2020
AAATTTTTTTCGATCGCGTCCTTTTTACGATCAAACACCAAACATGAATTTCGTAACGGCGTAGTTAAAGATGCGCCAAAGATAACCGAAAATTCTTCGTCGACGAATAATTTGTAATAAAAATTTTTGGGCGCCAAACATAGTCTTCTAGTTTTGTTAGTCTTGTTAGTTTTTTGCGGTTACAGATGACATTTTTATGGCGCACAAAAAATATCAATGAATTTTTTTGGGCGCCAAACAGTATTCTAGTTTTGTCAGATTTGTTAAATTTTTGCTGTTATGGATGTACTTTTTGTCGCGCCCAAAAAATATCAACGAATTTTTTTGGGCGCCAAACATAGTCTTCTAGTTTTGTCAACTTTTTGCTGTTATGGATGTCATTTTTGTCGCGCCCAAAAAATATCAACGAAATTTTTTGGGCGCGAAACATAGGCTTCTGGTTTTAACCGAATCATGTTCAATTTATTAGCGCACATCCTACAAAAACGCGAATTTTCGTCGAACGTGTCCTTTTTACGATCAAACAGCAAACTTGAATTTCGTAACGGCGTAGTTAAAGCTGCGCCAAAGATAACCGAAAATTCTTCGTCGGCGAATAACTTGTAATAAAATTATACGTACTCAAAGTCCGCGATAAATGCGTATGTAAATTTGATTACAGTGTAACGTTATATCTTCTCATAAAACGTTATTATGATAAATTAACAGCGCACTTGGCAAGTAATAAATACATATTTATGGAGCGCATTAGTCAGCCAATGTCCTTAATCAAACAAACATCGCGTTTTCGCGATTAAGCTTTTCAGGCGCAAAGTATCTGATTAGCGACGAATCGTCAAATGCCAATTACAGATACACGCTATCGGAAAGTAAAGCGGAGGTCGTAAGAGATCGGTGATAAATGTTGCCCGATGTTTGCTTTAATTGCACGTTATTAATTATGTTTGATCGGGGCGAGCTGGATTCGTCGAACGAGTTCTTCGGCGGTGATGCAAACAAAGTCGAATGATACAAACTGGATATGGTAATTTTTATCAATAAGTTCGATTTGCAAAAGTGGAATTTTTTCACAGAGAATTGTAAATGATCTTGTTAATTTGTAGTTTCAGTAAAAATTAACATGATATATTGAAAAACTTATTTTTGAATGTAAACATGTATAATTCAAGGACAAAAAGTGTAAATTTCGACTTTAAATTTGTAAATTTTCGAAAAAAATCGAAAATTTTTTTAACGACCTGAAAATTTCCAAATATTAAGCTAATAAGAATTAAATATAAAATCACATCAAATAAAAAAATATGAAATGTAAAACCTTGAATTATGTGTCATTCGTTCGTTATTAGATGTAAAAATGGAAATAAAAAAATGCAATTTTTTTGCCTAATTGAACTTACATAAGAAGTTGATGTGTGAAGAAAAATATTTGATCAAAGTTGAATCGAGGAAACGATGCAGTAACATGAAATCAAGAAAACTTTACACCTCTTGAATAACCGAAGAGTAATTAGTGTGAATTTTACGACACCACATCCTGTAATAAAACGTCATCAAAGTGCTTGAAAAATTAGATTTATCTTCTTCATTATCACTCCGTAAACATTTATCAAGCAATTCTATCGGATTCTAATAATTTTTTTACAAAAAAGTTAAAAATCTATTGACCGTAAATTAAACATTGCGTTTCTTTCAAATGTGTTAATCAGTATTGCAGTAATATGGAAAAGTAAAGAAAACTTACAGAAAAAATTACTTAACTTCTTTTGAGAAACATTATTCAAATTCAGTAATATTGCAGAAATTAAATGAAATTTTTTTTGTACAAGACGAATTATTCACAGTATATAGTAGACAAATTTAAATTTCAGGGCAAATGATTGAAACTCTTAGAATTTCTCGTATTTAAAAAATACGAATACAAATATTATTCAGTTTTTAATCTTACTTCATTAGAATTTCTTAAAATATTTTTCAAGGGGTATATAATATAATATGGAAAATTTTTCTTATACGACAAATTGTTCATTCCAACACTGTAAATTCTAGTCATTTTGACCAAATACAAATTACACATAGTTTTGTAGATATCATTTTTGTGGCGCCCAAAAAATAACGCTGAAATTTTTTGGGCGCCAAACATAGTCTTCTAATTTTGCTATTTTTTTAACTGCCTTATAGATAAAAATTTTTTCCACGTATAAAATAATATTGAAACATTTCCCTGCATAACAAATTGTAAATTCATTCCAACATTTCAAATTCTAGTAATGTTAACGAAATTTCCATTAAATTTAATTAAACCCTTTTTCCACATGCAAATAACGTTAAACACATCAAAAACCAAAACTATTCCTCAGAGATTATTCCGACCCCGTAATGTGCAATTAAACATCAAACTCAATCGATCGATTTCGCAACCAACTCAATAATTCCATCAAAGTTCCGTTTTCGATCAATCACCCAAATATCCTAATTTGCATCATCATTAAATTTTCCCACAACCCCGTTGCAACACGTCGCCCTTTTTTGCCCTCAAACAATTTATCCCGCTGAACGCATCGCAACGACCTAATCAAACGCGCAAAACAAAACGCAACAAATAACCCGTTTTTGACGTTTCGCACGCGTGGAGTTAAACCAGAACTTCGCTCGGAGTGAAATCCTCTTGTTTCTCGTTTAGCTTTTTGTTTCGATTTGTCGGATCGTTCGCTCGCTGAGAACCGGCGCCTTTTACCGTTCCAACGCAACGAGATACATGATCTGGCTCGCTGAAGGCGAGGACAGCTCGCGACTCACGAGTTCTCGTGGGATCCGGAACGCCGGACCGCGCCTGCATCCCGGATAATAGATACGTGCCATTCAATATGAATACGTCGGTCCAATCAAATTTCGTCCAATTTTTCCGCCGCGAGAGACATTGTTCCGCGCACTTCTAGCCGCGGGAACACCGCATCCAGCTGGAATAATGTTCCTCGCCAGCATTTTATTTGATTTGATTACGCTCCTATTACGCTTTCATTCAGTTTCTGCAATTTACTTTGCCAGCGACATTTCAATCAACGGAGTAATACAGCGTTTCGAAATAACAACATTTTTGTTGGTTGTCTTGCGCAAATAATTAAATTCTAGAATTGTTTCGAGGATGTTTTTGATGTTTTTGATAATCGTGATCCAATTTAGAAATCATATTTTGCAAAGTTGTTTTGGAATACTAATAATGATAGAAAAAAGTTGCAAACCTTTTTTTGTCGAACATGAAGATTTCAATCAACAAACTTACTAAAAAAATATAAACTTATAGATATCATTTTTGTCGCGCCCAAAAATAAGCGATGACATTTTTTGGGCGCCAAACATAGTCTTCTAGTTTTGTCAGTTTTGTTAAGTTTTTGCTATTATGGATGTCATTTTTGTCGCGCCCAAAAAATATGAATGAAATTTTTTGGGCGCGAATCATAGGCTTCTAGTTTTGTTAGTTTCGTTAACTTTTTGCTGTTTTGGATGTCATTTTTGTCGCGCCCAAAAAATATCAATAACATTTTTTCTGCGCGAAACATAGTCTTCCAGTTTTATATTCGTCAAGTATCATTAAACAGTTTTTTACTTTTAAATATAAAATAAAAATATTTTTCAACAAAGGACAAATAATTCAAACAAATCCTGTTAAACTAATAAACAAATACTTCAATTTAAATTTTCGTCTTGAAAATTCGTTTCGAACAAAGTTACCCTATATTGTTAACTGACACGGTGTAATCGACGAAACATCAACTTTTCATATAAATGTTAATCCGCCGATAGGACAACCTAATCAAAGATCAATTTTACAAGTCAAAGTGTATTAAAAGTCGACACCTCAAAGGAAGAATAACATAATTCCGTTGTTCGACAATCGAGTTATGATGTTTCTCTTTTGATGGCGCGAGATATTGACTTGTTTAAATTTACACGACAAAGTCGATTGGAATAAATATAAATGAGGTTGGCAAATATACTGGGCTTGCATAAGTCAGCGTTTATGAACTATAATTACGGTGCAGATTGTGATTGACGTTCCGATGGAAATGAAAAGCCAAATTTATTTATTGTTGCTGTACTCAAATTTCGTTATTTAATTATGGACGTGTCTACTCGGCCAAAGAACATCGAACATCGAACATCGAAAAATGAACGTCGAACATCGAAATAAGCTCTCCAACCGTGCAATGTTTTTAAATTGAAAATATCAATTTAAAAAAAAATATCGCAAAACCATTGCATTTGCACAAATTCGGCAAATTTAATATAAGGAAAGAATAGGAGAACATAAATAGTAAAGGGTAACTGTAGGAGGTTTCAAATATTGCGGTTTAAGTATAGCAGTACTTTAAAAATATATTTGAAAAAGTATCAGTATCATATAATGTGGTAGAGGTGGCACGAAAATCTCTAAACCTTTCATAAAGAAAAAAGCTGTGTTTTTCATCCGTACTTTCGTAAGAAAATGAATAGGAGTACATAAATTTTGAAAGAAGAGGTGTTTTGACATGAGAAGGACAACTTTTTTTTTTTTCTGTGCGCTCAAGATGCGCAAAAAATTACGATATTCTTTTCGATTTTTGGCCGATATCTCAGCCGATTTGATTTCTTATGGCCAAATTTATAGTTTTCTTTATAAATACAAGATTATGAGCCAAAAAATACAAAAAAAGTTTAAGAATTCGACACAAACATTTTTTTTTTTCGAATTTTTTAAATAATCTTGACATTTTTTTGGGTCAAAAAATTTTTTTTTTAGATATTTTTTCCACATGACTCAAAACGTTCTAAAATGTAAAAATAAGCAATAAAAGTTGAAACTTTACCAACAATTTTTTCTCAAAATTTTTACCATTTTTGTCGATTTTTCGCCGTTGTCTCAGCCGACTTGATTTCTTATGGCCAAATTTATAGTTTTTCTTTATAAATACAAGATTATGAGCCAAAAAATACAAAAAAGGTTAAGAATTCGACAAAAAATTTTTTTCGAATTTTTGAAAAAATCTTGACATTTTTTTGGGTTTACAAATTTTTTTTGGATATTGGTTTCACATGACTCAAAATGTTCTAAAACGCAAAAAAAACCAATAAAAATTAAAAATTCATAAAAAAATTTTTTAGAAATCGGTATTCTAACCTATGAAAATATCGATTTTCAAGCTTCGGCAGATGTCTCATTGAATTCCCGATTAAAAATTACATAAAAATACATTTTTTTTATTTATATACCCAAACGCTTCAGATGTTTAGTTTTCAGCCCATTTCTATTTGCAGTAAATCCAAACGTATCTTGGTATAATAAATCACTTTTTCCACTCATAAAGAAAATATTATACAAATACTATTATTGTAAGTATTGCAACTTTTAATCCGCTTTCACTCGTATGCATCTTTGAATTTTTCTGTTCAAAATAATTTGTCTCAGGTATTCGGTTCAAAATACACGTTTTAGGGGATGCGTCATCTTTTGTTTACAGGTTAGCCTTACCTGTTTACGTTTAATCTCAAAATAAACATTTTCGTGCCACCTCTACCACATTATAAGATACTGATACTTTTTCAAATATATTTTTAAAATACTGCTATACTTAAACCGCGATATTTGAAACTTCCTACAGTTACCCTTTACTATTTATGTTCTCCTATTCTTGCCTTATATTAAATTTGCCGAATTTGTGCAAATGCAATGGTTTTGCAATATTTTTTTTAAATCGATATTTTCCTATCAATACTATAGTTTCCTAATAATTTATATTTATTTATTTAAAATAATAATGTCAGATTTTTTCCAAATAGCATAACATCTTAAATGGCAACATTGCACGTTTTGAGAGCCCATTTCGATGTTCGACGTTCATTTTTCGATGTTCGATGTTCGATGTTCTTTGGCCGAATAGACACTTCCTTTATTTATATATGATATAATTATATATAAATTATATTTCCAATATATTATCAATATATTTTCAAAATATTATCATTATATTCGCAGTATATTTTTGTTATATTTCAATATAACGAAAACAACACAGTTTATTAAAAATATATTGCCTATATATTCTCAATATATTGCCAATATACTTTAGATATAGAACTAAGCGTATAAAATTGCTATATTTTATGAATATAATGGACAAGATGACGACAATATAACGGGAATATCATGGGAATATAATAGGAATATAACGAGAATATCGTATCAATATATTAGCAATATATTATTGTCAAAATAAAATATTGGCAATAAATTGGCAATATATTTCTCTTTTTACTAGGGAAAAGATGCTGTTTTCTTTTACGCAGTGTACTTCATGTTTGTTATTGAGTCTGCCCTTGATTTATATCTTCCTCATACTGTAAAATTTTATGCAAAACAAATTGTTTTAAAATATTTCTATATTGTTAGTTAATAATAATAACAAGTGTATAAAAATAGTATTTTACGGTGTTCAAATATAACATACAAATTCAGTATACTTTGGGGACCGTATACATATGTTTACAATATACTTCGGGGACTTATAATTTATCGGACTTTAATTTAAGCTTTATGTGGGAAAAATATTCAATGATGATATTTTCTTGATGATATTTTGTATTAGACAAACTTATAATAAATGTTTTATAGAAAATCGATATTTATTTCAATTATAACATAAAATTATTCTTTGTTTACAAAATTATAAGTTTCATTAATGCAGTATACTTTGAGGACATTTTCTTATGTATGCAATATAATCAATAAGATATTCAAAAATAATCTGTTATTTCCTCAATTTTTGAAAAGTTTAATGCTCATTTTTCAAAAAATTGTCTACGAAGTGTAATAACGGTGTATTTTATTATTCTTAAACGGTTGACCATAAAATTTTTTTAAAAAATAAGACTGTATCTGTAATAAAATTAATTGTTTATGAGCAATTCTACTACTGTATGTAACAAAGTGACTTTATTCTACAAAGAAGCATATTTGTCAAAAATATTTCATGGGCTATTTCTTAGTTATTATGCAACTTTCATTATTAAAATGAAGAATATATTGCCAATATATTGCCAATATATTATTTTGACAATAATATATTTGTTTAAGATTCTTGCTTAATTTTAAAAATAAAATATAAAAAACATAAATTTACAATTTTTTTCTTTATTTTTATTGTTTTTTACATCAATAAAATTGCCTTAAAAATTGCTTTTTATGCTTGTAATTTAATGCATAATGTTTCTAAAATTATGTTTAATTTAATTCTGCAACTAAAAATTGTCATTGTTGCATGGCTTTGTAGCTAAATTGATGCAAAGTTTATCTGAAAAAATTTTTAATCACGCGCATGATAAGATTCCTTATTAGGCTTTTCTCGTGAGCCGGAATCAAGATAACGCGATAATACGTTACATTCGGCGCGCCCTTCCACGCGCCCCACGTTATTGCGAGTTTCCCCGGCCGGCCGAAAATTTTCTAAGTTCCGCTGGTCAGTGATATACAGTCTGCTAGAGATAAAAATTCGTACGTTCCCTATTTAAAAAAATCATATGATAAATCATATGATAAGTCATATGATAAGTCACATGATAACTCATATGATAAATCACATGATAAATCATACGATTTATCGTGTCAATTTATCATATGATTTATCATATGATTTATCATATGATTTATCATGTCATTTATCGTATGATTTATCACATGATTTGTTATCTGCAAATTTTTGATTCCAAAGTTTAAATTTTGTATTTTAGAATCAATCAGACAAAATATAATAAAACAATTTCGCAGTCTAATTGTCCAAAGTTCATAAGTAGGGAATGCAATTTTACCGGATTTTTTGTTTACCGGTAATTCGGTAAAATATTATTTTTTTACCGGTAAACCGGTAATTTACCGATAAATGTATTTATTTATTTTACATTAAGTTTATATTCTTATTCATTTTATAATAATTATATAGGTAAATTAAGGTTTGTAAAATTGAAAGAAATGCAACGACAAGTCAATGGCTCTCACGAAAACTAAAAGATTTCAAATTATTATTGGTGAAAAAGATCAGATTCCAAATTTTTGGTGAAAAAACCGTACCTTTTGCATGATTTCAAGTTTTTTTACGCAAAAATATTTTTTCTATCTTTATTTATCAAAAATCTTTGCTTATCTATTGGTATAGAGATATTGATTTAGCACGAGATGGGATACTTCGAATTGGATGCAATTCGTCAACAATTCTAATCGGATCTTTTTTACGAATAATTAAAAATCGGATCTTTTTCTCTAAAAATGTGGAATCTGATCTTTTTCACCAATAATTTGAAATCTGTTAGTTTTCGTAAGAGCTATCCAAGTGTAAAATATTTTATTAATATTAATATTTTATATAAAAAATAATTCTTGTAAAAATTGTATGAAAAAACCAAAAGAAAACAATTTCTTCAAATCTTGGTGCTTATATAACTCATTCAGCGCGCTGGATTCGTCGTGAAACGTCGCGGCCACTTTGCAACCGCCGTCAGTTTTTACTTCCAGTTTACGATGCTCAGAAAAAAATATATTAATGTTTTATCAATGTCAAAGTAAGCGCGTTGATTTATGAAACTAAAATATCAAAAAAAATCATTAACATATTCACCAAATATTAAATATTCAAGATTAAAGCATATATATTAGATGCGCGGTCATAGTGGAGAGAAGACGACATCCTGCCGAATGAGTTAAATAAACTCGAATCACGATATACATTAACGCATGCGTATATAGATTCGATCAAAAGAAAAATATTAGTTTTCATACATTGAAATAAACAAAAATAAAATTTTGTTCAAAAGTCCATAACTACTTTATGTAATTATTTTTACCGAAATTACCGGTAAAAATAAACATTTTACCGGTAAAAAACCGAATGGAAATTTAAGTGATTTACCGGTAAACCAGTAAAGGTATTTACCGGTAATGCAATCCCTAGATATTGTTTAACAACGTTTGTTTGAAGATTGGAAGAAAGCTTCAAGTGTAATTATTTTGAATATTTATATATGCCTTGTCAAAAAACTTGGGTAATTAAAGTTTTCGAGTTGCAGTTCTCAGTCCAATCGCTTCTGAAAATTAATCATTTTGTTGAGAATTTTTTGGAAAATTTTATCTTCCTATTGCTCTCGCTACGGATACACGTTCCTTAGAGGGCACGTGGTTAAATGATCGAGGGGTGTATGGGATATTGATCAAGAGATAAATGTTGAAATATGTTAGTATTTGGGGAGAAGCGATGGGAGACATTTCATTGGCATTTGCAGTTTGCAATTATTGGCATGTAAAATTTTTTAAATTATAAAATAGAAATCATTTAAAAACTTTTTCAGAATGATGTCCGGTATGTATATTATTAAAATTGCCATAACTTTACTATGTTAATGTCAAAATTGACACTCTTTCTCTTAAATTGTAAAGAACAAAAAACGTAGTTATTTTGTTTATATAACGTCCTTTATGAAGATAATAGTATCAGAGTCTTTCATTGCTAATCCATTGATTATTTAATGAAAACATATTAACAAGAAAAACTAATTACTAAACAAATCAAATTGGAATTAAAATATAAATAATAAGAGTTAACGCACGACACGTATTTTTTCTGGCGTTAGCGCACTAAGAATATAGTAGCAAATGCACCAGAAAAAATCAGCAAAAGCACACCAGGAGTATAATTAAAGTGTCTTATTAACAAAGTAAATCAGCATTACAACTTAAACTAAATGAAGTATCTAACAAAAAGTAAAGCTGTAAATCAAAAATGCAGAAGTGCATATGTATAATTTATAATAGATTATATTACAGCGGGAAAGTTTTTGATTGATATTTGCTTCAAACATCGAATGAAAGTATATTCGAAATCATTTCGATGAAATGAAGGAATTATGGCAAAGTGTCAAAAAATCTTCACAAAATATCGAAAATATTGTAATGTTATTAATTAATTGATATTTATTAATTTCACAAAGATTTAATAAAATGAATTAAATTCGATAAAATGCGAAATGGTATAGAACTATAAAGTTTGATTCATTATTTTGATTTCGATTTAATTTTATTTGTATTTACATGCGCGCAGAAATTCAGATATAACGGAAAATCGTCGATTAATTCGTCACTTGTGATCAGACGATCAATCAGAAAACATATAGAATTATATTGTACATAATTATTTATTCATAATTATTTATTCAAAGTACAAAGTGAGCGCAAAAAAGTGACTACGATTAAACAAAAACCTCGGTAAATTTATATTTATTCTTATTTATTTAAATATTGTAAAGTGAGCGTGAACTAAGTGCGATTTATAAGTGTAGATATGAGATCGTTCGGTGGAGCCGACAATATTCTAGTAATCCAGAGGAAAAGGACAAAAAGAGGACGCATCCATAAAAAATCGCAATTCCTATCTGCACGTGAGGGAACCAGGAATCACGCTATATCGCTGACCTGACTACCCTGTAAAAACAGTGCGAACGAAAATCGCGTTAGGCGAACAAAATTTTCCAACATGTCTTCCGCTTTTAATAGAAACCTCAATTTCTTAATCGAGTTAAAACGATCAAATCGTTTTAATATTTTCCAATCGATTGAATGAACAAATTTCGATAGCTATTTAGCGATCAATCGTCCACCATATTTGTTTTTGAAACTTTTAATCGCTTTCAGGCGATAGAATTCTCAATTTTTTAATCGACAATTTTCGATGAACAAAAAACTTGATTTGAGGTTAAGTTTTTAGCGATCAAAATACTGATTTCTGATCGCATGCCAACTGTTAAATAATTTGATCGATAAAAGGCGATAAAAACATATTATTTCAATAGCCAATAAACGATCAATTTATATTTTTTAATACTTTCAATATCGAGCGATTAAAACTTACTTTTTGATCGTCTAAATGCGATGACATTTTAATTACTGAAACGATAATTACAAAAAAAGTTATAATTTCCGGAAATAGTAAGAAATTATTTAAAATGTCAATTTAATTGATAATAATAATAATAAATCAAAAGATGTAATACTTTCAACATTTGTATAAACAATGTATTTATTTTGAAAATATATTCAAAATTCAAAACAGATTCAAAATTTTTGTAATAAAATGGGGATGGTAAAGAAAAATGAAAGTGTTTTATTGATTTTAATATAAAATTTTATTTACAAATTTGTTATGTACAAATATACAATACACATGTTATTGTGCTTCGATGATGTTGGGGAATGTGCAAAGAAACTCCTTACCCTCGAAGGAAATTAGCATGCCTTTCTCAGAAACATCCTCAAAGCTGATAAGATCTGTCTCACCTTCGGAAACAACTTTCCATAAATGTGGCATGATTTCATTATTGATAATAAAGTTTTCAGTTGTAATGTTGCAAACGTGAATGAAATTGCCTAATTCATTCATGTTAACAAAATGTTCGATTTTAACAAAAAAACCAGATTTCAAACGTAGAATGCTATCATCAAAAAGTTTATTTGCACTATAAGAAGATGTTGTATAAATTTGATTTTTGTAAAAGCACCTGTTGAAAATTGTGTATTCTTTTCCGTCTTCAGCATTTTGAATTTGTCCATTACCAAAGAAACGTACATCTTCATTATTTTCGATTTTTTTAGTAGTTCTTTTATCATTTAGTACCCCTTCACAAAAATCGATACAGTTTAGCGTTTCATCAGAGTTCAGGGCTGCTTTCAATTTCAACATTCTTAGAAGTCTCTTTCCGATCTGCTGCTCTATACCTTTTGGACCATTTACCAGAAGCTTAAAAGTGAAAATCATACGTTCAAACAGAAAGGCAGATGTTGCCCAAAGAGGACCAGAACGTCGAACTGAATCTACCACATGTAATAGAGAGTGTATATTGAACGTCACTGATTCGATGCCATAAAATCCTTCAAATAATCCGACAAACTTTATCAAATTAGCTTCGGTTTCGTACAATTCTTCTTCGGTTATCTCTGTTTTACAAAGAATGGTTACACTTTTCACTAACAGAGCATAATGTTCATACATATCCGATGGTAATATATCAGCTAGAATAGGTAGACTCCAAAAGAGTAAAAAAGCTTTCCAATCTGTCGCCTTAGCTTTACTTTTCTCAAACAATTTTGGAGGTCGTTTAACTTCTCTTGCTGGATGAATATGCTTCATTCTATCGATCACCACTTTTCGTTGAGCAGGTTTAATTCTTTCCATACATAAATTCCACATATGCTTTGTTCCGCCCAAAACAACAGTGTGCATGAAATCTAATGGAAAAGACCACACCATATCGAAAGACCAAATATTATTCAAAATAGAAGGCCCTTTAACTCCTCTACTAAATAGAGTGCTCTTCGTGCTTTCAATTGTAGCTACATCGTCCATGTGCGATTCGTGTGTACGTAATTCGGAAGACTCTTTAAACGGATATCTAACGCATCCACATTTATATTCTCCTTTGTCGTAACAGAATGAACAGCCAAAAAATCCGTTAAACTGTACCCGATTCTGTATGATTGGTCGAGCAACAGAATCAACCGAAACACACAGAAGAGAAATGTTGTTAATATTCAAATTTTTAATGAAATCAATGTTTTGTATTTGTTTATTTATTAAATCAATTTGGTCTATTAGCGTTTTTATGTATAAATTGATCAGTGCGGGCTTTGGTTCTGTTTTCCTAACCATGATGCCTAATAACAAAACATACTTTTGCCTCAATTCTGGCGGAAGTTCCACTATTGCAGCTTGAAGAGGCCAAAAACTCCTTTTCTTTGTAATAGGGGCGCCATCCGTATTAATAGTAAGAGCGAGTACCTTTCCTTCTTTGGCTAGCAGTCTTTTATACAGTGATCCATCAGTAATATCACAAATCGTGTTATCTTTGTTATTGATGGTAGTAGTTAAAGCTTCTTTGATCGTAGGCAAAGATAAAATTTCTTTCAGCTGATATTTTAAATCAAGTGCCACAAAATAGTTGTCACCATTTAAACTAATAACATTTCTCTTTTCACAGTTTGCGCATAATCGAGAGCATTTCTTTATTTCACTTTTGTATAGGGATACGAGTTCTGTAAAACAGTTGTCGCAGTAAAAATGAAACCTCATTGTATTTTCTGGTGGATCATACAGCTTTGAAAAATTATGCAACGACAATTTTAAGTTGTTGAATTTTGGTCCAGCACACAATTTTAAAAGATTCAGTATATGGGTTACGGTTTTATCTTTCAAGGACAATTTCAGTTGTAGAGTAGATACCATTGTAATAATATCTTTCACAGTCATTTGTGATTCTGGAAACATAACCATTTCATATGAAAATATTTCTTCTTGTACTCGAGCATTACTCTCTCCATGGTTATGGCTTGTAAAAACGTCTGCTAAATTAGATTGGTCTTCCAAATATTCCACATCCTTAGCAAAACGGTTTAGAATTTCTAAAAAAAATTTATTTCAATTAATAAATAGAAGAAACAATAAATTAATGTTCTTGGTTAAGTGAATTATACTTTTTTAAACTAACAATAACTCATTTTAATTCAAATTCTATATTGTTATATAAAATGAAACAAACAAAAATTACTTGTTTTGTTTATTTAGTCTCAAGCAAAGTCTCGAGTTACAACAAATTTATTACTATACACAAATTACAACAATATTATTATAATTGTTAATCGATATTATTAAAATTACCTTCAATATTATTATGATCCATTTTATTGGATTATGTTCTGGTTTACTGAATAAACATTAGTGATAACACATTTTTTATGAAATCCTTTGATTCTTTCTTGTTAATTACAAACAGTCAGTTCCATTTAGATTATGTGCTCATCTATACATGTTGTTGTCTTATTTTAATTCAGTTGATATGAAAAAATATATAAACAGGAGTACCTGTGAAAATACAAAAATATATCTGAATGTGTTTAACATCAATTATAGTGCATTGTATTTAAATAAACATAAACAACTATATAATTTTCATTACACAAATACTTGTTACATTTTAAAAAAATAATAACAGTGAAATAAACTTACTCAAACCTATCTGACTTTATAGGTTATAAAGTCATAAAATATATTATTATTAAAAATCCATTGACAAATTATAGAAGGCAATGTGTTTCATTTTCGATACATGTACCAATGCCAAAATAGTTTATAATTTAAATTATTATAAACTATCAAATGAATACTTTTGGTGACAGTTATTAGTATTCCATACAAAAAGTAAATATTAACTTTGAATGCGCCTGAAATAGCAGAACCAATAACAAAGACGTTAGTACCAATCAGAGTATTTCGTCCGTTAGATCTTAATTATCTAATTGGTTATGTACTTTGCGCAAATATTTAGTGGCGCCAATTTTTGGAACTTTTCATGACATATATGTTTATTTACATTTCTGAGAATGTTTCATTCTCGTCTATTGTTAAGAACTTGTGTAATTTCGTATTGCAAAGTGTTATAAAACATATTAATATTATTGTTTCGCTGCAGAAATAATTAAAAAGTAAGTACAATATATAAAATAAGTAATTAACCTAATCTAATTAACAATTAAAAATATCAAACGTTTTCTTTCAAACACACCTTATAAATAGGTTATAACGTTCTATAATTGATATACCCAAAAAATTGTTATTGATATGTTATTTTTTGACATTTATTCGGAATATAATTATTTTTGAAAATAAAATTTCATACGGCTGATAAATATATTTTGTATACATTATGTATTTTCAAATTTCAGATAGCAATGGCATTTGCACTTGTGCATTTTATAGTATCGCGCAAGCGAGATATTGTGAATAGTACTGATATTAATATAAAAAACATTAATTCATGGAAGAAAGGACAAAAATATAAAATTAAAACGTCAAAAGGAACTGAAGAGGGCGAAATAATATTTGTCGCAAGTATGGGAATATTTTTATAACGAAAGTAAATAATATTATTTCCCGCCCACGTTAAAAGTTCTTATAACTTCACGAGTAAATTTTTTGGCTTGAATACTGTGGA